>JAUCNQ010088781.1:0-12217 GCA_032352715.1 Bougainvillia muscus | reverse complement strand
CGGTTGCCGATTTTACAGTTGCCTTTAACTCAATCTTCATTCACAAAAACGGTGGCAGCTAAAAATCCTGAAAAAAACCCTGATTCTATAAAACATTAAATTGGCCATCAGAGTGCAATAGTTGTTATGTTGTCAGATGAGAAAACCACTATCTCAGCCATATATGTTCACATTCTGGTCTTCTGTGATTGCTGGCCCCTGGGTTTAGTCCTGGTAGAAATCTGGAATTTGGAGGGACCAATTTAAGTTTTAGTTTTGTCTTAAGGAAAATATCTTTTAGATTTTTGTTTCTTTTGTATGCAATGACGAGAGGACTTCTCCAGATTTTACATACTGTAGTTCCTTGTCTTCTTTAATAAGTGCCAGTGTGATCAAAGAACTGTATTCAATTTGTGCGCTTGTAAGGGATTGAGAAAACATTTTTGGATCATCTCATATTCGTTGTGCTGGTTGGTCACATGTTCAATTTTGCTTGTTTTAGACAGTATAAATATATATACTTTCCAGTGGGTGAGTTCTAAGACTCTTATCAGTTCTAGTGATTAGCCTTTGGAAAATGGTTTTTAAGCGAATTTCTTAGTGCCTATGAATTTCTTAGTGCCTATTTAGCATGTTGTATTTTGAGATCAGCATGTGGTATTTTAGTATTTTAAGGCCTGTGGGTAAATGAATGCCCATTTTGTGTTATCTGAATGGAAAGAACTATAGTGGAAGAGTGCCAAGGTTTATGCCAGATAATTCTGCAGCTTGCGTCTGGAGTACAAGTTTTTCTTTTTGTTTTTGTTATATTTTTGTTGTGGTGCATAATATTGCGTAAAAACACTACTGACTTTTCAGTGATTTTACCAATTTTTTCTTAAGCATCGTTAAATAATTGACTACTTCCATTATATCAATGTAGGGAACCTTTTTCTATGAAGTTAAATCGATATCAAAATCAAAGGGCCGAATCGTCGAGCCAAAGTGCCAAGTTGTTGAGGCAAAAGGCTAAGTCATCGAGACAAAAGGCTAAGTCGTCGAGGCAAAATGTCAAGTCGTTTAGCCAAAGTGCCAAAAGTCACGTTATTACGCCATCGAAGCAATGCACCAAATTGTTGAGCCAAAACGTCAGCGCAACAAAAAATATTGTCAAAAAGAATATTTTCAAAGCCAAGATCCTGAGGATTGTTTGTAAGTTTCCTGCATTCACTGAAATTGCGTATCCAGTAAACTCTTTCGTTCTGTAAATTACTGGAAAACTGTCTATAATGACAACCCGATATAAAACAAAAATTACTGGGGTTAAGAATGAGAACAAAAAACACGCAAAAATTATTGTTGAATTATTCTAATAATTGAAATGTTCAAATATTTTTATGCGACATTTCATCGTGTTCCAGGGCCTTAATGAATAAATAAATTACATAAAGTTAACATGATAAAAACATATGCTAAAGTTCAGCCTTCTTGTGTTTCTATCGTTTTATCCACCCAAGGAAAAGAATATTGTAGTACACCACATTCTAGTGACGCTAAATTTACCTCGTGGTTGATGTATTTTGCAGAATAAAAGACTAACTGTTGTGGAGTACCGAGGACACGAGAATATGTGTTCCAGTTTTCCCTCATACTATGTTGTCATGACGACTTGGCGTATTGGTTTGGCGTGCTAACTCGGCAAAATTGTTTGACAGATTAGTTTGGCTTTTTACTGGATGAATTGGAATCTTTGCGATTTGGTTCAATCAACATTTTGACACACCGTAAAGACAGCCTGGTATTTAGGAATATGGGGCTGACATTTTGATTTTCTATTTTGCCTCAACGACTTGGCCCTTTTTTCGACGACTTGGCGCTTTGGCTCGACGACTTGGCGCTTTAGTTCGACGACTTGTCACTATGGCTTGACGACTTGGCGCTTTGATTTTGATATCGATTTAACTTCATGTTTTTCTCATTTAGATTAATAAATAATGAATGATGGCAGCGGAAAGTGGATTCGGTCAACTCAATAGTCAATCGTTTATTCCAGCCTTTGATTTTGAGCCACCGCCAATGCAAGACGATGGGGATGATGGCAATGTAGAGTTTGCTGATTTCTCAGATGCAAATAATGCAGACTTTGGTGACTTTGGTAGCTTTGTGCAACCAACACCTGTTGCACCTGATACCACTGGTTGGGGAAGGTTTACTCCACCACCTTTATCGCCACAAGAAAACAATGCTTCTTTATCATCCAATAATTTTGAGCCTACCTTAATTTCTCATTCAGTATCAAACAAAACATCGCACAAGGAAGACAATGTCCACCTCAAGAATGATTCATCTGAATACTCAACACAACTAATAGATGCTGTACGAAAACACTCTGAATCAAATGCATTTCAGACGGCTGATGGTTCCGAAAGCTCTGAAGAACCTGCATTTGGTCTGTTCTACAAAGATGATTCATCGAATGGATTTACCTCTCAGGGTGATGCAGACTTTTCTGATTTTACCAATTTTGATAATATTTATTTTAAAAATGACACTACGCCAGGAAACACTGTTAATATTAATGATGATTTGATGGAAAGTAAAGTGACTCAACCAAGCAATACTGAGGATACTAATGACGAATTTTGGGGAAGTAAAGTGACTCAACCTAGCAATACTCAGCATATTAATGACGAATTTTGGGGAAGTAGAGTGACAAAATCTAGCGATACTGAGGATATTAATGACAAACTTTTTGGGAGTCAAGTGACAAAATCTAGCAGTGTTGTGGATATTAATGATGATTTTTGGGGGAATGAAGTGACAAAATCTAACAATAAGTTAAATGATGATAAAAACAATTTAAAATGCGAAAATGGCGACTTAGAGCCAGCATATTTAAAAGAAGATAAATATGTATATGATCAGACATTGCTACAAAGCAAAGGAGATCCTGACACCAAAATTCAAGAGGGTAGTCATGACACTGATCTAGAAGAAAATTCATTTCAATTATCAGATACCATTTTCAAAACTAATACTTCTGAGAAGGAAGAAAACAATTTACAACAATTTACAGAGTTTGAAAACTCAACTTCATTTGAGCTTGATATAGAAAAAAAGTGCAACGCTTTTGGAAAGTTTGAAGTACTTAACGAATCTGATACAAATGGGCGTCAACAGTCGTCAGCAGAAATCAATGAACTAAAGCCTGATCAAAGTACTATACTGCTAAAGAATGTTACTTCAGGTGGCGATATGCTAGTGATGGAAGGTAGTCACCATACCAATGTACATCCCAGTAAAACAAAAGAAGAAGAAAATGTTGATCATCTGGATTTTGGAAGTTTTGACAACAAAATGACACACAATGATAGGACTACAACTGTTGATGAGAACGATTTAATTTCAATTGGTGATGCAACTGAGAAATGTACAGCAACTGATATGTCAGAGAACAGCTCTCCGCCATCTGATTTTTCTGGTGGTAACCATGACACCGAGTTGAACATGGATATACATTCTCAATCTGTTTTGGTAATAGACACAAATCCGGATGACACAAAGAATTCTGTATCTTCAGTGGTTTTATCTGAATTTGATAATGGTAAGATGGATAATAAAAGTGATGTTTTAGGATTTGAATCAGAGAAACAGAATGATCTTACTGGTCTTGAATCTAAAAATTTTACTGAAGAAATACAAAATGATGAAAATGAGAAGTATGAAATTGTGGAACATAAAGGCCAAGGAGATTTGTTAACAAAACATTCGGTGTACCCATCTGAACAGCCGAACAATTTAAAGGATGCTACTGTACAGGAAAATCATAATTCTACTGATGTGAAAGCAGACAAACACAAAGATGACTCTACTCAAAATGACTTTGGAGATTTTAAATTTGAAGAGGGAATTGAATGCACAGATGACTCTACCAAGAATGATTTTAGAGAGTTTAGATTTGATGAGGGAAGCAAAGATGTCTCTACTGAGGATGATTTTGGAGAGTTCAGATTTGAAGAAGGAAATAAACACAAAGATGACTCTACTGGGAATGATTTCTGCAAGTTTAAATTTAAAGAGGGCAGTGAACAAAAACATACGGGGAATGATTTGGGAGAGTTTAAATTTGCAGAGAGAAGTGAACAAAACAATGACTCTACGGAGAATGATTTTGGAGAGTTTAAGTTCGAAGAGAGAAGTGAACAAAACAATGACTCTACGGAGAATGATTTTGAAGAGTTCAAAATTGAAGAGGGAAGTGAACAAAACAATGACACTACCAAAAATGATTTCGGAGAGTTTAAATTTGAAGAAAGAAGTAAACCCAAAGATGACTTTACAGAGAATGATTTCGGAAAGTTTAATTTGGAAGAAGGAAGCAAACACAAAGATGACTCTATGGAGAATGATATTGGAGACTTTAAATTTGAAGCAGGAAGTGAACATGAATCTGAATCCACTGAGAATAATCTTGGAGAGTTTAGATCTGAGGAAGGAAATGAGTTCGAAGACGACTCTACTGGGAATGATTTTGGAGACTTTAAATTTGAAGCGGAAAGTGATAAAAAAGATGACTCTTCTAGGAATGACTTAGGAGAGTTAACATTTGAAGAGGGAACTAAACACAAAGATGAATATACTGAGAATGATTTTGGAGAATTTAAATTTGATGAAGGGAGCGAATACAAAGATGACTCTGCTAGAAATGATTTTGGAGAGTTTAAATTTGATGAAGGAGGCGAACACAAAGATGACTCTGCTAAAAATGATTTTGGAGAGTTTAAATTTGATGAAGGAGGCGAACACAAAGATGATTCAGCTAATAATGATTTGGGAGAGTTTAAATTCGAAGAGGGAAGTGAACACAAAGGTCATTCTGCTGATAATGATTTTGGAGATTTTAAATTTGAAGAAGGAAGCGAACACAAAAGTCACTCTGCTGATAATGATTTTGGAGATTTTAATTTTGAAGAAAATACTTTTGCCAAAGTTTCGGGTAGTTTAGCCAATTCTGCTATATGTGATAGTAACTTCACAAGTTTTCAATCAAAAGACAATATGGACAGTGACAATATGGACAGTAGCAATTTTAATAGTTTTGCAAAATTTACAGATAACAAATCTGAGAGAAAAGCAACAGAAAGCAGTGGTTTTGCTACGGTTAGTAAGAACTCGTTTACATGAAGACTTTCTATAGGCGAAATGAACTGTCATGGCTTCTGTGATTGAACCAATCACTGAAGCCATGACAGTTCATTTCGCCCGCAACGATTTTCCATGTAAACGTGTCCTAATTTCGAAAAGTTCCAAAAGGATGACAATAAGGTCTGTTAATTTGTTATCGTAAAACCCCTTGCATTTTGTATATGAAATAGAAATTTAAGACATTGTGGATCATGTTTTTTTTTTATAAGCACATGAAAAACAAAACTAGGCTCAAGTGTGCTTAATGCTACACGAATTATAGGTTCGATTTATGCTTAGGGTATGCTTTAGGAGGTTTACTTTAGGTAGTCACAGCCTTGTGTTTCCGGCAATGTTTTTACAATTGGAAAGTTAAGGGCCGTATGCATTTACTTTTTCTGGTAGAACGAAAGTGAGAACCAAGGAAATGCAATAAAATAATTTTTTACCTCAAAATACATGCTTAAGGTATGCTTAATTTTAGCCAAAAACTGAGCGTTCGTATGCTTCCTTATAAGCGTTATGCTTATAAAAAAAAACTTGTATATCATATCATATTATCGAGTCTTTTACAGCTGTACCTGTACTACCATCGTCAAATTTTTGGTCACTCGACTTACTGTAATTCGGGTGTTTATAGCAATTGACAGAATAGTTTTGAATTCTACAAATTCTAACATTTTAGCTCCAGCTCAGCTTACATTGAACACCTTCAAAGTTTTGAAAATTAAGAATAAAACTCCTTCTTTACTAATTGACATTTAAGTGATTCTTTGTACGTATGTCTGGGAGTTAAAAAACAAAAGTTCATTGATGTACGATCAAGTGTAATTCTGATTTTTCAAAAGTTAATTTAGGAGCCGTCTCAAAAATTCACTTCATAAATTCGCTTCATTCCGGTCAATTTTCATCTCAGTTGAAGTGTTATTGTGCATACTTTGTATGCACAATAAAACTTCAAACTGAGTTGAAAATGAAGTGATTTGTGAAGCGAATTAAAGCGAATTTTGACACGAACCCTTAATAATCATCACTTGTTTTGGGGTGCATTAAAAAAACATTCTTCCCGGTCCAATGATTTTATAGATTACATCTTTTATACAGACTTCAACAAAACTTCTATCAAAGTGTACAAGTGTGATGTCCAGTTGTTTTCCATATTTGGATACAATTACGGTGGAGAATCAAAAGAGAGTTTATGAATTAACTGGCTATTTGTCTAATACATACAAAGTAGAGTAAGTTGGGAACTGTCCACAAAATTCGGACCATTTTCATCACAGAAAAAGTATTTTTGCGCATACGAAGTATGCACAATAACACTCCTTCTGTATGAAAATTGATACGAATTTCGAAACGAATTTTGTGCACGGTCCCTTAGGAACTGTCCACAAAATTCGTATCGAAATTCGTATCTATTTCCATACAGAAGGAGTGTTTTTGTGCATACCTAGTTAGTATTTACAGAAGCACTTCTTCTGTGATGAAAAGAGTTCGTATTACAGGGTTTGTACAGTCAGGGAAAGTAAGGATGAAAAGTATGCTTTTCGCCTTGGTCAGGGAAAGTCAGGGAATGTCAGGGAATTGAAAATTAGAGTCAGGGAAATTGTTTGAAAAGTCAAGAATTGTACAAACCAACTAGTGTTTGTATTATCTATGAAAAGTACAGTAGAAGATCTCAGTTGCGAATAGTAAACTGTAATAGTAAATCTTACAGGACCGGCAAAGGTCTCTTCTCCCAAGTTTAAACTGAAACAAATGCTGCTATGAATAAAAAAGTCAGGAAAACAGATATCAAATTCAGTTAAAAGTCAGGGAAAATAATGTCTTTTTCAGCAACATGGTCAGGGAAAATCAGGGAAATTAGAATTCAAACCCGTACGAATCCTGTTATTACGATACGAATTTCGTGGACAGCCCTTTAGAAACTGTCCAAAAATTCATATTGAAATTCGTATCAATTTTCATACAAAAGATTGTTTTTGTGAGTATGTACAAAAAGACTTCTGATGATGAAAATGGTTCGTATTACGATACGAATCTTGTGGACGATTCCTTAGTTTTCATTT
Organism: Bougainvillia muscus; assembly: GCA_032352715.1. Lineage (NCBI taxonomy): Eukaryota > Metazoa > Cnidaria > Hydrozoa > Anthoathecata > Bougainvilliidae > Bougainvillia > Bougainvillia muscus. Next base: position 5,006 of record JAUCNQ010088781.1, on the reverse strand, counting down.
GCCCAATTATTACACCAAAGCTTCTATAATTTTCTTCGGGGAAAATTGCTAAATTTTGAAATAAAAATTGTATATTGGACAGTCCACAAAATTTGTATTAATTATTAGTCAGAAGAAGTACTGTATGCACAAAGATACTTCTTCTGTGATGTAAATGGTACAAGTTGCGATACGTATAGTTCCCTTAGGGTTTGTGTCAAAAATTCAGTTTAATTCGCTTCACAAATCGCTTCATTTTCACCTCAGATGAAGTGTTATTGTGCATACAATGTGTGCACAATAACACTTCATCCGAGCTGAAAATTGACAAGGATGAAGCGAAGGTATTAAGCGAATTTTTGAGATAGAAATTTGTATCAAAATTTGTTTGATAGATCCCTTATATTATGTTATTTGTACCCTTGTTAATTTTGTTTTTGCTTTCTTTGTAATCGCATCCTGTTGTTACTATTTCCAAGAGTAGAGAAATTAGTGCGTGGTTTTCTTTAGTGAAGACATTTCATTATGGGAAGAAGTGACGATGCAGAATGACGAAGAACGTTGGTTAAAAGTATTTTTTACATCAGAAAGTTTTATAAGTCAAATCATTTCATTTCGGATAGATTATGAAGCACAACTTAAAACAGTAAGTATTATTTCTATCAAAAATTCGCTTTTAATCGCTTTAATAATGGTTTTATTTTCATCTCAGATAAGGGACTGTCTCAAAAATTCGCTTAAATTCGCTTAGCAATTCGCTTCATAATTCGCTTCATTTTCATCTAAGAAGAAAATGAAGTGAATTACGAAGCGAATTTAAGCGCATTTAAGCGAATTTAAGCGAATGTTTTTGAGACGGCCCCTAAGGTATGTATAAAAACACTTCTTTTGAATAAAAATTCATACGAATTAATATCTCATAAGGAACCATCTCAAAAATTCGCTTAAATTCGCTTAAATTCGCTTAAATTCGCTTCACGATTCGCTTCATATTCACCTTAGATGAAGTGTTATTGTAACACGTAAGTGTTACAATAACACTTCATCTGAGGTGAAAATTATTAGGAATGAAACGAATTGTGAGGCAAATTTAAGCGAATTTTTGAGACGGTCCCTAAGTATTCTTTCCTGTATATTCTAACTAATTTAAAAGTTCATTGGCTGGATAACTTTTGAAATTCTGTTGTTTCAGAATACTGTCGAATATAAAAATGTGTTATTGGAACATCTGTTGAAGGAACATTATTTTGTAAGCTTGCATGCATGTATATTGAATGCATACCATAATTGTATTAGCCATTTTCTCAGTGCCAACCTACAACATACAGGTCTGTAAAACCCCTGTTTATTCATTTTCATTCCCATCATGCATGCAAGTAACTCAAAGTAGCACGTTTGTGAAGAAGACCTATTGACAGCAATTCTATGTATTTTGTTATCTTAATATTGTTCCTTCCTATGGTTGAATATATTAATTAGATTGACCCTTAATGACCTTTAGTAGATGTTTTTAATACCAATAAGATTTGTTCCTAATCCTATCCAGGGTTGTAATTAGTAGAAATTGAGCTTAATTAAAACCAGTGGACCGTTTTCGTTAATAATAAAAGGCTGACCTCTCACATGAACAGTTCATTTGTAGTGGTCATGCCATTATACTTTTAAAACTTCGAATCAATATATGTTTGCAATTCCATTGTTGTCAGAGTAGGGCCAAAAAGAAAAATGTGTTATAGGAACATCTGTTGAAGGAACATTTTTTGTGTAAACTTGCATGCATGTTTTTTTGAGTTTATACGATTTAATTGTATTAGCCATTTTCTCAGTGCCAACCTCCAACATACAGGTCTGTAAAAATCCTGTTTATTCTTTTTTATTCACATCTTGCATGCAAGTAACTCATAGTAGCACGTTTGTGAAGAAGAGTTATTGACAACATTTTCATGTAGGTTGTGATCTTAAAATTTGCTCCTTCCTATGGTTGAATATATATATATATTAGATTGACCCTTTATGACCTTTACTAGAAGTTTTTAATACCAATAAGATTTGTTCCAAATCCGATCGATTGCTGTAATTAGTAGAAATTGAGCTTAATTAAAACATGGAACTGTTTTCATTTATTATCGTAACATTTTCATAACAGAAGGAGTGTCTTTTGTGCCTACTAATTATGCACAAAGACACTCCTTCTGTATGAAAATTGATAAGAATTCGTATTAAATTTAATTAAATCAGTGTTAACTGTTTTCATTTATAATAAAAGGCTGACCTCTCACATGAACAGTTCATTTGTAGTGATCATGTCATTATACTTTTAAAACATCTGCAACATTGTCTCAAAATTCGTATGGAAATTAGTATCAGTTTTCTTTACAAAAGAAGTGTCTTTGTGCATAGTTAGTAGAATTTTTCATCGATACGAATTTTGTGGACTGTTTGTGAAAGTATTGATTTTTTGGCAAAGGATACCTTAAAATCATTTTTGGTAAAACCCTTTTCCCGGACAAGAAATGTGGATCAAGGAGATTTTTAGAAAGATATTAGTGAAAGGAAAGGTCAGTTGTATACTGAAACAGGAGAAACTGTTTTAAATAGTTATTATTGAAATAGGGCCTTCAGTATTTTTTTTTTTTTTAGCTTGTACATTTTCTGTGTATTTGGAATAAGGTTTAGGCTAGGTTAGATTTTTAGATATAATCTGTAAAAAATAAATTGCAGGTTGTAGTTCCTTATAGATTTATGTATGGTGATGATTTTAAGAGACTGTCACCATGCATTAATCAGTAGAAGTTAATAACTTCGCTTTAGCCACTAAAACTTCTGGTTGTAAAATAACTGGTGCGTTATTTTGAACATTTTGTTAAAACAACATGTGTTGTTCATTATAAAAGACATAGAATTGAACAGACTTTGAAGAGACTTCATGACTTTCCTTATTATTTTTTTTAAGATACAAGTACACAAAATTTAATTAAAATATTTAGACGGCAAGGGGTAAAATTACGTCATTTTTGGACTGGGTACGATATTTTTTACTTTTTTTAGGAAATTTAAATTTGAATTTATTAAATTGTAACACTAAATTCTCAAATAGATTTTTTTCACCGTTCATTAATTATGTTGACGTCAGCAAAAATGTCACTTAACAAAAGACCCATGTAAAATAGGGTTAAATTGTTTCTAGAGACAAATTTAAAAAAATAGAAATAAGTCATTGTTGTTCGTCTTTAGAGTCATCCAAGTCTTTCAAACTTAGCTTCACTTTCTCCAGCTGGCTCCATTTCTAGTCTGGTATGTATTGTTACTGTTTATATTTATCAATTGAAAAGTTTTGCTGTATGCCCTTTCCTGTTAAGGGCAGTCCACAAATTCGTAGCGCAAATGGTACCAGTTTCATCACACAAACGAAGTGTCAATTATAAGTTCTGTGATGGAAATGGTAAGATTCACGGTTCGAATTTGGTGAACGGCCCTAAAGGCTTCGTTTCCAAAATGGTTTTATTTTCGTCAGTCCCAAATGTTTAGAACGTTCTAGTTTTGATCTAGTGATAATGATCTAGTTTTTGTAAATTACCTAAGCAATATTTTTTTCTTCATCAAACGTCTGCCAAACTTACTTAATGTTTAAATGGTAATTCTGATCTCCACTTGTAATAATGAAAAGTTTTGTACTCTTGACAGAATTCTGATACATAAAATGATTCTCTCTTATATTTCTCATTTTAAGGATATTGAAAGTCAATTTGGCTTGTTGATGCCAGAACCTGCTTTACCTTCAAAAAATACTCTGCTTGCACAAAGTCAAAACAAGGTAGTTATATCTAATTCAACGTATAATTTTCAGTTTATTTCAGCTTATTCTCAAGTTAATAATCACGCAGCTCCAAATTATTGAATCTCCAACTTCTCTCATGTGTGTCCAACTTCTGTGAGGAAGCAAACTCACTTAACTGTAATGTTCTATGGGGCACAGAATCTTCTGGTACGGGTTGTTTTTTCGATCAGTTAACAAGCAGGAAAGTACTATCAACTTACCGTTGCTATCGCTCCGTCTACAAAATTTGTATTGACATCCGTAACTATTTTCATTCACAAGGAGTGTCTTTGTGAATACTACTAGTATGCACAAAGACGCTTCTTCTGTAATAAAATGGTACCAATTTTGTGGACGGTCCTTTATTTAGTTGGATTGTTTAACCTACCTAGTTTGCAGATTTAGCATTTAATCCAGTATCATTTGGATAAGCAGGGTCTAATCTAGAATAGGATGGCAGATTCAGATAAGTTTAATATGGGACATATTTATAGCATATAAAATAGCCTTAAAAACATTTGGTTTTCAAAGAAAACTAGGTAGTTTTTTGGGACTCTGTTTATAAAAGAGCCACTTTCACCATCAAAATTTAATGAAACAGCGTCAGAATGGCAGACGGCCTGGATCTGTGCCTGAATTGTCTGATACTCTGATACGATTTTTGTTATAGGTTTTGCCAGATAAAAGTCATGTAACTGTATTTCAATCAAAAGGTAAGGTACCATCTCATAAATTCGCTTCATTCCTATGTTAATCTTCATTCAGAAGAAGTGTCTCCGGTATGCACATTGATGCTTCATCTGATGAAAATAAAACGAATCGTGAGGGATACTAAAGCAAATTATTGATGAAAACCATAATGAACTGTCCCAAACTTTCGTCCAAAACTATTTAACATTGAGGAACTATCTAACAATCTGTATTGGGAAAAGGAATGCGTAATATGTAAGGAATCGATGATAGAATGTGTTTGAGCTATATGTAATTTGTGTAAAGGAATATATATTCCAAAAGAGCTAAGAAAAAGGCTTTTGTTTGAATCCCCGTCATTATTACAAGCACCTCAGAATTTGGGGACCATTCGTATGGAGTGTCTTTGTGCATACGAAAAGACACCTTTATTCCTGTCAGTATTCATCTCAGATGAAGTGTTATTGTGCATACTTTGTATGCACAATAACACTTAATCTGAGGTGAAAATGAAGCGAAT
>JAUCNQ010088670.1:0-12217 GCA_032352715.1 Bougainvillia muscus | reverse complement strand
TTAATTGCATGCAGTTTAAATGAGGTGAGGCTCATAGAAATATTTATCAATTCTCTTGTTCAGAGTAATTTCTTCCCGGTTCTGGATGAAATTGCTCTAACTTCAATTTTGGGACTCTAATTTTTATACAAACAAGTAAAGAACTTAATTTTGTAATTTAGTTTGAACTCTGGAAATATCAATTTATATCAATCCTGTGTTACAAACACCCTAAAGTGCAGAGCACCCCCATTGACGCCACAGGGAGTTATGCAAGTATGACATCAGTTATCTCTTTAATGCATGATGTCGTAAAAAGACCACACATACTTAAACAATCATGTAACAAATGCTGTGAAAGTGAGCGCAGGGCTTACATTTAATGACTATTAATCGAGGCGACGAGCGAGAAAAGTTTGTATAATTTACCACACTGACAGTAGGAAAACGCATTTGCGGCTATATCATCTTGGCCTATTGTCTGGAAGACGCCATATTAACAACTGGTAGCGTGGTCAAAAAATAGCAAGCTTGTATTTAATTCAACAAAAACAAAAACTATGGTATTTGCAACAAACCAAATGGACAAAGCTCATTCTATTTGAGCAGAAATACCAACTACAGCCTTTTGACACTCCACTTGAAAGTGTCAATTCTTATAAAATCCTTAAAGTAACTTTCTCTTCTAATATCACCTAGAATGATCACGTTAATAGTTCTAACAAAAGTGCATACCATACACTAGAAACGCTGTAGCTCCTAAAAAGATTCACACCTTATCACGTACGAAAAAAGTTTAGCTGAATCATTAGTTTTAAGCATATTGCACTATGGCAGTGAAGGATTTAACATTATCCGAAGTTATTTAGTAAAACAAATGCAACAAGTTCAAAACGCTGCTTCTTCCTTCATAAAATTAAATATGCAAGAGAAGTGGACGTGTTGCCATTAAATTAGTTGTCAATCAAAGAAAAGTTGGAATTATTGCTGGCAAAATTGGCGTTAAAATCTCTCAATTATGAAACATGGACAAGATACTAACCATTAACATCTGTATAAAAGAGAAAAAGAAATCTAATATCGAATACAACTATCACTGCTAAAATTGAGTCTTACACCAATTTACAAGCCTCATATGAATATTCAGCATCTGAAGCATTGAATCAGTTGCCATCAGAATGTCGTGAAGCAACAAGTTACATTGGGTTTTGCAATTCCAGCCAAAAATCGTTCTTTAACTCTTTCATGGATAATATCGTAAAATGGTCACGCATACTTAAACTGCGCTATTGCAGTGAAGGATTTAACACTATGCGAAGTTATTTAGTAAAACAAATGCAACAAATTCAAAACGCTGCTTCTTCCTTCATAAAATTTAAATATGCAAGAGAAGCAGATGTGTTGCCATTATATTAGTTGTCAATCAAAGAAAAGTTGGAATTATTGCTGGCAAAATTGGCGTTAAAATCTCTCAATTATGAAACATGGACAAGATACGTACCATTAACATCTGTATAAAAGAGAAAAAGAAATGTAATATCGAATACAACCATTACTACTAAAATTGAGTCTAAAACCATTTTGCAAGCCACATTTGAATATTCGGCATCTCAAGCATTCAATCAGTTGCCAATGGAATGCCGCCAAGCAACAAGTTACACTGGGTTTTTCAATTATAGCGAAAAAATGGTTCTTTAACCCTTTCATGCATGATCTCGTAAAATGGTCACGCATACTTAAATAATCCTACAGCAAATGCTTCAAAATTGTTAAAGCGTGTATGACCATTTTCTAGGACTATGCATAAAAGGATTAAAAAAACACTAGCTCGCTCATTAGAAAGCTCGTAAATTAATAGTTCAAGTTGCACAAGAACTTAGATGACGTCCAAGAAACATCGTTACGACGTAACAACGTCATAGCGACTTGTCACTTTTCAGTTTTCTACCGTCGTTTTTGAATATTGTGTGTATTTAAATATGCAAATTTTTTTGAACTACAGTGGACTCTCTCTATCTCGAACTCAAAAGGGACCAACGAATTTGTTCGATATAGAGAGAAGTTCGAGATAGAGAGTAGTTGAGAGAGTACACAAATGTCAAAGGGACCGAACTTTTTGTTCGAGATAGAGAGAAGTTCGAGATAGAGAGTAGTCGAGATAGAGAGAGTCCACTTTTTTATCTTAATTCTTACTATGGGAATATCCCTCGTAAAATATGACGCATATCACAGTGACAAGGCATAATTTGCAATTAATGAACAAATGGTTAAAAGCCAACTAGGCCGACTATATTTTTTTTATTACAAATTAATGGGTTGTCTTTGTTTGTTTTTCTCAAGGTTACTGAATAGTGCACAGTAATACTTCTCCTTTACTAACAACTGTGAGATTGCCAGCAATATAACCAGTGGCAATTTCAGCCCTAGTCGGATCACCATTTGAATATGAAGTTTTAAAACTTTTCGGTAAGGGGATATCCCACACCCCTCCGGGTTTTTTAATATCTTGAGTTTGACTGCCATAGAGTTGTCACATTTCTCGAAGATTTGGTTTTATAAGTATATACAACGTACTAACGTAATAATTCACAAAAGTGATTTCTAATTAATAGAAGGTTACAGTAACGTTATTTTTTATCAGTAATTACTTACTAGTATTCCCAGTAGACTGATAAAACAATAGAATCATAGGTTGACCGACTAGCATAAGTATTGTCTGCTAACGTGTCAAAACCAACTGGATACATCCAGCTCTGCAAATTTGTAAATAAAAAATAACATACTTTCATAATATTACATAATATCACATGTATCCAGTTGGTTTTGACACGTTAGCAGACAATACTTATGCTAGTCGTTCAACCTATGATTCTATTGTTTTATCATTCTACTGGGAATACAAGTAAGTAATTAATGATAAAAAATAACGTTACTGTAACCTTCTATTAATAAGAAATCACTTTTGTGAATTATTACGTTAGTACGTTAAGTAGCGGATAAAGAACCTGCTTTTAGTTAGTCGCAACAGTAAAACAGAGAGTCAATGTCGGTAACTGATACAGAACCTGCTTTTAGCTAGTCGCAACAGTAAAACGGAGAGTCAATGTTAGTAGCGGATACAGAACCTGCTGTAAGCTAGTCGCAACAGTAAAACGGAGAGTCAATGTCAGTAGCGGATACAGAACCTGCTTTTAGCTAGTCGCAACAGTAAAACGGAGAGTCAATGTCAGTAGCGGATACAGAACCTGCATGTAGTTAGCCACAACAAGTTCCTTATAATAATAAAATTGTTTCCTCAAATAATTATTTATTCAAAACTCAGAACAGACACAACAGTAAACTGGAGACTCAAATGTCCAGAGACGGAGTCAAAACCTGCTTTTGCCTAGTCACAACAGTAAAACAGATAACAACGTACTAACAACGTACTAACAACGTACTAACAACGTACTAACGTAATAATTCACAAAAGTGATTTCTAATTAATAGAACTTTACAGTAACGTTACTTTTTTATTAGTAATTACTTACTAGTATTCCCAGTAGACTGATAGCCTTATGCCTATCTTCATAAGCAAGACTTTCTATGGATTGCATTTTTGGTGACTGTCCATAGTTTTCCTTCCAATGTTTTGATTGCAGACCCATTATCATACAAAAGCTATTAAGAATTAAAATGTTTAGTTCTTCATCGTGCTGTTCTGACTAGGGCTGGATCCGCCACTGTACCCTCTCTAAACAAGGTGACAAGCGCTTTGGAAAATCAAAACCGTTGCCAGTTTAATCGTAAATCTTACGGTTCGTCTCAAAATCCCCTTTTATTCGCTTAACAAATCGCTTCATTTTCACCTCAGATAAAGTGTACAATATACAAATTATGTACAATAACACTACGTTTGAGATGAAAATTGATATTTATGAAGCGAATTTATAAAACGAATTTTTGGGACAGTTCCTTAGTCAGTGGATAATAGATCAACATTGAATCAACTTCTTATACGACGTATATTAGTTTTATTTTCCACTGCGGAAAATCTAGCTGTATCCGGACCTTTATACAGTCCGTCTACTCCTGTATTCCGTCCGTATACGTCAGTATTAAGACAGAATGCTAGCATTCTGTCTTAATACGGACGAATACGGACTGAAAAAAAGTCCGGCAAAAGTTGGATTTCGTGCAGTGTTCGTGCAGTCCTGACAAGTTATAAAGTTACTGAAAACAGAAAGGAAGACATTATCATTTGCTGTTAGGGACCGTCCAAAAAATTCGTATCGCAATATGAACCATTTTCATCACAGAAGAAGTGCTTTTTGTGCATACTTAGTATTCAGAAAAACACTCCTTCTGATGAAATTAGATACGAATTTCCATACGAAGTTTGTGGACGGCCCCTAATATTTTAATACTTCTTATCAGCCGATTTTCTGGTCTTTAGTCATTCAAATAACACACATACAAAGTCAGTGGATACAGAATTCACACTTTTTTCGAAATAATTTGCCTCAGCAAATCAGTAAAGGATTCCATCGTAATCAGAGCACCACAAAGAAGAACTTGAAGTTGTAATTCTTAAATAGCTTATTGTATGATGATGGTCTTTAGAGACCCGCCTTAACCCTATGTGAAAATAGCATACAAGAAGGACTTCACTGACAAGCGCCCAAAAAGTCGACTGCCCAAACGCTGGTCTGACCAACTGAGAACAGACACTGGACTACCAATACTGACTGCAGAAAGGATATGTCAAGATAGGAAGATATGGCGAGAATGCATCAGGAAAAATGTGGCAAGGCTCTCTGGAGTATGCAAATAAGTGAAGTAAGTCAAAGTAAGTCTTAATCCTATTCCTGATGGGCGATTTTCAGAACTTATTCCTGATCGGGGGGGGGGGGGGGCAAAAATGCCCCCTATCAAAATCCTGTTCTATAGGTCCATGTCACATAAAACTTCTCACAGATGTTCTTTAAACACTAAACACATTAAACACATGATTTTCGCAAAAATCAGTTTTCCACCTGTAACATTAGAACGCATGCAAATTTTTCAATCTGATTTGATTTTCTGAAAGGTGTCTAGCAGGGCTTTCATATGTAAGCTTTCAGAATGCGTTTATTTTCACTCCTTCAGGTAGTAAATTTCTTCTTTTTTTTTGGTACTATCTGATAGCTAATAGAAAAATACATAAAGTACTAAAATTTCAGCTAATTTGATAAAGGCAATCAAAAGGTATTAAAAAAAAGTATTTGGGGGAAAGGCATTTGCCCCTCCCCCCATCAGGAAAAGGGTTAATACATAAAACAATTAAAATGTAATTATTAATCATTTAACACATGATCTTTATCCTTTTAAAGGCTATTGATCGTGTGTTTAACAATTAAAAGCTTAAGAATTTTAGTTTTCATCCTTGTGCTTTGGTTCTGTATAAGGAACCGTCTCAAAAATGCGCTTAAATTCGCTTAACAAATCGCAAAGCGAATTTTTGAGACGGACCCTAAATCTGACACTAGAATGAGCATTGTGTTTTAACATAATACTTATTGATTATTGTTCACATACCCATAGAACTCCTCTGAATTCCGATTTGACATATTTAAGAAACGGTCCACAAAATTCGTATCATAATACAAACCATTTTCATCAAAGAATAACTGTTTTTGTGCATACTTCTGTGTATACATGGGTGTTTATTAAGAGTCCGTCTCAAAAATTCGCTTAAATTCGCTTCACAAATTCGTTTTATTCCTGTCAATTTTCATCTCAAATGAAGTGTTATTTTGCATACTTTGTATGCACAATAACACTTCATCTGAGTGAAAATGAAGCGATTTGTTAAGCGAATTTAAGCGAATTTTTGAGACAGTTCCTAATGAATATCAGTACCACTTCCAACCTCAGTTACGTCATGATGAAGAACAAAAAAGTTTAAATCCCAATCGCTTTATGTATGGTGACAGGTATTTTGAGCCCATTGCCATACATAAAATCATTAAAAATTAAAGACTCCTTATCTCCATTTTACTGATCTGACGAAGTAAAACCATATTATGTATCCGCCTGTGAATATATATGTATATTTTGTATCAATTTTTATGTGGTTAGAAAAAATAGGAACAATCTAATCATACACAGGTGATGAAGTATATCCCATAGATTCCCAGCAAATCCGATTTTAAAAATGACGTCCTAAGGACGTCGTAGGGACGTCGTTAGGACGTCAATTTTGGTCTTGTGTCGATATGTTTCGCCGTTCATTTTGCCATGTACGAAGTGTGTCGCGTATACAATGCACTTGACGAATTTAAAGACTCTAGTTCGAGTGATTGGAAACTAGCTCTGCTATTATTATGTTCCATTACCACACATCCATTCTCTTTTGCTAATGTTATTAAGTCTTTAACTTCCTTTTTATTCATTGTAATTGGCTTTTCACATAAAACATGTTTTCCATTACTTAATGCTTCAAAAACCAAATACTTATAAAATCCACAATCTATACCCAGATAAACAATATCGACACCAGGATCAGCGAATACAGTTTCAAAATAACCACTTAACTTATCAGCTTTGAATTTTGTTGCAAATCTATGGGCTGCATTAATGTCTCTTGATGCCACATGTTTTATTTTTTGACGAGGATAAGCAGCCAATAGTGACAAACAAAATTGAGTAGAAATGTCATAACAACCAATTATACCCCATCCAAGAAATTGATTTTTTGACTTTGACATCTTCAAGTCCATATAAACTTTATTCCGTCTGCCTAACAATATTCCAAAATTTCAATGAACACAGTACTAATTAACCCCTAATGCGCCGTTCTATAAAGTGGTCACACAATCCTGCAGCAAATGCCACATGATTGCTAAAGAGTGTATGACCCTTTTCTAACACTGTGCGTTAACGGTTTTTAAAGATTTTGAATAAATCGATTCGTTTCATATCATGAGTGTTCTTTTTGTTATCAAATGGTATTTTTTTTATTTTAACAGCAATGTAGGAAGCGAGGTCATATATAACGTTTACTCATAAAAACGTTTACAAATTATTTCCTGCTGATTTTTAATTGATTTAAAAGTTGAGAAAAAAATTGTTTTTTGGGATAATAATGACAACATGATAAATAACATAATTCAATGGGATGACATTCAGCTGCCCAGAGGCGGATTTAGAACATACTTTTATACTTAGTCACTGCAGTAAGTGGAGTACTCAAAGTCATTAATTTTAATTATATTATGTATGTCGCTGGGTCTCTAAAGACCCAGCGTCATACATGATATAATTAAGAATTAACAGTAATTACACGCCATCGCAATGCTCTGACTAGGGCTAGATCCGTCACTGGCTGCCCATCGGAATAGTTAACAAGTCAGTTTTTTGTTCGGCTGTTTTTGTACAAATTATTGTTTAAAGCTGCATTCACATTGGCATATACTTCTAGGTACAGGCCAAGTGTTCATTCATTCTCTTAATTATGCGTTACGTAAAAAACATTCGTAAATGTGACCATATACGTAACATATTATTACGTAACCTTTTACGTATTCCGTAAACTTACGTTACATAGAAAATTCCGCAAATGTGAACACAATGCAACGTAGATGTGAACACAAAGCGACGTAAGACCATTATTTTTACGTAAGCGTAAATGTAAGCCCTTACGTAGAATTTTACGTAAATGTGAACTTAGCTTTAAGGCTTACGATTGATATCACAAATTGTGTAATCATTTTTAAGAATAATTCTTAAACTTTTTACTCCGCCGGGTTTATAAGTAGTGACTCTAGAGCGCGCACTATATTTTAGCGGTTTAGTTGCAAAGGGACAAAACTTCCATATCTTCAGAACTAAAAATGCTCTGATATTCAATGAGCCCATTCTGTAAGTCTTTGCCACAGAGTATCTTTTCTGTGTATGTACGTCACCGCAACGTTTTGAGCATTTACTTGCATTGGTTGGGACATCTATACAACGAAAAGCAAAATGTCGCGTGGCCGTCGTAGATTAGACTGTACGTAAACTCGCTATTATCGAATTATTATTAGCGAATCTTTTTTTTCTAATTTTAATCTTTTTATTCATTCAAACTATTGAGACTTCTTAAGACTTACGACAAAATATCAAAACGATTTTGATATTCTGCGTAAGGCTTAAGATGACTTTAAAGGTTACCTATGATACAAAAACAAGTTGATCTCGTTTAAAGCATCTAAATGAATGATGAAAGAATCTTTTGAAATTTTCGAAAAAGCTGGTCTTTCATCGTTAATTCAGAGGCGGACTCAGAACTTGCTTTTACTTAGTCACAGCAGTAAGGGGGATACTCAAAGTCATTAATTTTAATTACTTTATGTATGACAATGGGTCTCTAAAGACCCATTGTCATACATAAAGTTATTATAAGAATTAAAAATAATTGTGCTCCATCGTAATGCTCTGACTAGGGTTGGATCCGCCACTGCAAAAGCTTCAAATGAGATAAACTTGTTTTTGTATCAGAGGTAATCTTTAAGGTGGCTTACAAGGACCAAGCGTAAGACAAAAAAGCGTTCAAATTTATTTGGCGTAACTCTTACGATCTGAAATACTTTGATATTTGTCGTAAGGCTTAAAACTGGCGTAAGGCTTACGATCGTCGTAATCAAAGCCTTACACAACGCTAAGTGAGAACCAGGCTTTAAGCTAAGTTCACATTTACGTAAAGTTCTACATAAGGGCTTACGCATATGCTTACGTAAAAAGTAAGGACTTACGTCGATCTGTGTTCACATCTATTTGGTATTGTTGTCACATTTTCTACGTAACGTAAGAGAATGAATGAATTCTTTGTTTTTCTTCTTTTTTCTTCTTCTTTTGTTTCGTAGATTGTTTATACTCTTGTACTAAGACAATGCTTTTTGTCATTCTTTCTGCAAAGCCAAATGCGGTTTTAAAGAGGAATTCAGAACATCTTTCTGCTTTGTCACAGCAAGTAAATGTAGACTCAAAGTCAATAACTTTTAATTGCTTTTAATTACTTCAAGCTAGTAAGAAATATTACTTTTGCTTCTCTTTGAGATGCTCTGGCTTGAGCTGAATCCGTTACTGGGTTTGAGTCATTCAACACTGAGTTAAAAATGATGTTTTGTACTTTAATGATACTTCATCATTGAACCTGTGGTAAGGGTAATATAACTTATCATGCAACAGTGGCGGATCCAGCCCTAGTCAGAACAGCAGGATGAAGTGATAAATATTTTAATTCTTAATAGCTTTTGTATGATAATGGGTCTTTAGACCCATTATCATGCAAAAGCAATTAAAAATTAATGAGTTTGAGCATGCTTTGAATCTCCATTCTATTGCTTTGACTAGGTAAAAGCATGTTCTGAGTCCGCCTCTGTGCAGTGTAATTCTTAATTACTTAGAACCTATATATTAGTGTATGTAGTGGCGTATCCGGCCCTAGTCAGAGCAACAGGAGGAAGAGCAAAAAGTTTTAATTCTTAATAGCATTCTGTATGAAGATGGGTCTAAGATACCCATCTTCTCATACAGAAAGCTATTAGAATTATTCACTTTGAGCATGCTTTGAATCTCCATTTCAGTGCTGTGACTAAGTAAAAACATGTTCTGAGTCCGCCTCTTATGTGTTAACCTAATTACTGCAATGAAATGGAAACTGGTCATTTAATTCTTAATTATGATTATATATTACGTCGTTAGGAATTATCTTTCCATGGTGATCACCTGACTAAGTGATTATAACCATATGGTCCAGATTTTCTCTTAATGTCAAATAATCCTAATTAATCCGAAACTAATTATCCCATTTTCATGAAGTGTAAAATTGTTGGATTAAAATAAAAATGCAATTGACAAATGTTACTTTATCGGTAGTATAAGAAAATAATAATACCACGCCAGACATCTGATCCTTGCAAATTTTCGGGTCAAGAATGATAAACATAGAAACAGGAACATACTTCTGTTTTAGTGTTAAACATTGTTTCTCCTGATAAAAAATATAAACACCGTCCTTTATATTTTATTATTTTCGTACTGTAATGGACCGCCAAAAAAGTCAAATTTCAAAGTTAAATTTTTGTCGCAGATTTTTAAAAAGTGGCTATTTTTCTAAATCGTCTCTTTCGACACTTAGCATTGGTATCCTGACTTTTTCAACGTTTAGTATTTCCATACTGTCCTTTTTGACACTTAGCATTGCGGTATAGAGTCTTTTGACACTTATCATTGCTATCTTGTCATTTCCGACACTTAGCTAGTTTGGCTATCTAGTCTTTGTCAACACTGAGCATGGTAATTTTGTCTTTTTCAACACTTACCATGGTTATCTTGTCTTTTTCGACACTTAACATTGCCATATCGTCTTTTTTGACACTTAAGCTGGGTGTCCACTGAAGCTTAGCGCAAATGATCATCCCCAATAATTTCCGTTAAGAAATTAACTCTTTGGTGGACACGTTATCACAAATAGTTATCGCCAAAAAAAATAGTCTGGCGCTTATTATTAACGCAAAATCTTTGGGTAGCGCCAAAAATAAAGAATGAAAGTTTTTCCATTTTTTATTTTTTGCGTTAAGCAGCTTTTAGCGCAAATCTTTCAAGATCAAAGAAATTCCGATGATCTTTTACCGGTTGCTGTATTGATATACTAAAAATCTATTGTTTAAGGACAGCGTTGGTGAAAAATGCAAAAAAATGTTTTCCCACATCTGTGCTTGATTCTGGTTTTCTTCAAGAATCTTATGCAGGCTAAGTAAATACGTTTCAGCATTCAGCGATGGGCAGAAGCACAAATAGCACTTTGAATCAATAGGAAATTTTGGTTAAACTTTTGAAGTTAGAAAGTATGTCTCCAAGAAATGTGGAAATAGTGTCTTGCGTATTTCTTGATTCTCATAAAATAAAAAAATCTCGTGACCACATATTTTTCTTGGGTAAGGTTGAAGTTGAACCAAAACTTTCGGCCCAAAGAACATTCGACATGCTTTTAGCCGACGACGTTTTCGTAATCTTTCTAATCTCCACAGCATGATTTCGATTTGAGCCAGACGCAATGGCGCCAGCGCTAAGTATTTGCGCTAATCATCTGCGCTAAGTACCATATTCTACAGTGGACACCAAGCTTTAGCGTTGCTTTCTCAACTATTTTTTACACTCAGCATTGCTATTAAAACGGGTTAAGTTCGATTTTAGCCCGATAGCCCGAGAAAACTTTCTTTTTCGTTCGATCGCGCGGGAAATTGCTTTTTAGCTCAATAGCACCGGATAAAAAAACACACTAGGTAGTAATGCTAAACAGCGAAAAAGACCAAAATAACAATGCTAAGTATTAAGTAAGAGAAGATAGCAATGCTAAGCAACGAAGAACACTAGATAACAATGCTATGTGCCAAAAAGCGCTTCTCATCTTCCCAAGATATTTCTCATCTTCCCAAAATATTTCTCATCTTCCCAAAATATTTCAAATAATGACTATTAGAATAATTGCTGACATTATAGACAGTTTCAGTCTTCAGCATGTTGCATGTTATTTAGACTTGTGATTTTGTTCCTACTAGATCGTGTTTCACAAAGATATAGTCACAGGGAGATCTTGTGTTAAGTTTTATGTTTCATAACAACGGAGCCAAAACATGCTTTTAAACGCAGTTATACCAATAAGAAAATTCAAAATCATTAAATTTTGATTGCGTTATGTATAAAGATGGGTCTCGAAAACTATTAAAAATCAACACTTCTAGTTCTCCTTCTTGGTGCTCTAACTAGTGCTTGATCCGCCACTGTATTATGTTTCAATTCTTGAATTCAATTTCCAGCGTTTAGCAGCAGTAAACTCTTCAATTTTATTATTTCAGTTTATCATTTCACATGTCTGATAGGAAGCGAACTTGCTCCACTGTAATGTTCTACGAGGCCAGAATCTTCTGTTTTATATTAGAAGTAAATTTTAAATTTTAGTCATTATTATTTCATGAAAATTGTGATAATCTGTTTCAAATTACATAAGATCAAATGAAATTGTGACAACATCTGTAAAAAAAATACTAGTTTTTCTATATACTTTTGCACGTTAAAAGTCAACTAGTCCACTAGTCAGGAAGTTTTGCATTTTGGTCATTATACTTTAATTGACAACAGGCTTCATTAGAATAAGCTCGGAAGCAGCCATCTGTACGTGTTCTTCAAATTATGTGTTCGGTAAATATTTGAAAAATTCCTACAGAAGTGTTCT
>JAUCNQ010088559.1:0-12217 GCA_032352715.1 Bougainvillia muscus | reverse complement strand
AATAACACTTCATCTAAGATGAAAATGAAGCGAATTGCTAAGCGAATTTGAAGCGAATTTTTGAGACGGTTCCTTATCTAGAATAGAAGGACAGCGTTTACAAAGATCAGATTAATAAGGGCCATATTTATGTAAAATACCACTAAAAATAGACTAGGTAGTTTTTAGGGCTATTTTACATAAAAGGGGCACTTAACCGACATAATTCAAGGGGCATGGTTAATCGACGGCCCCTTAAAATGCCTGGATTAGTAAGTGGTATACAAATTGCATTACATATTATAATGATTTTTAACTCTGGATGCGTTTTTCACACTGTCGGGAAGACCATTCCACAAAATGAAACTGCGAAAGAGCATCGAGTTTAATCCATACTTAATTTTGTTCACTTTCGGTAATGTAAGCAGATTTGAGGAGCGAAGTGAGTACGTGATAGATTTTGGTGGAGAAAACAGTCGCATAAAACCAGGATTTAGATTGCTGACTGATTTATACACATCGAATAGGAGCTGATTTAAGTTATTGCGATGAATTGATTCAGTCTTAATGATATATAAAGATGCTGATTTTAAAGCTGCTGTTGAGAAGCAATTCAGAATTCAGCGGTCACAGCTTAACAAAACATTTTTCTTGTTACCCTTACCCCACAAAATTCGTTTCAATTTTCATTCAGAAGGATTGTTTGATTTGCTTGTCTATGGATTTTATCCACTTGAAAGTTTAATATGCTGTTACTGTGATTTCGTAGCATGGATTTAGTAAACTTGTATAAGAGTTTTTAGTAATAGATTTGCGTGACTAACTAAGATGTCTTTGTGCATACTTACGTGTTACCGTCCATGAAATTCGTATGGGAATTCGTATCAATTTTGATAGAGAAGGAGTGTCTTAGTGGGTACAAAGTATGCACAAAGACACTTCTTCTGTGATGAAAATGGTACGATTAACGATACAAAATTTGTGGATGGTTCCCTTTATGTCCATCTTTATTTCTTTTTTAAGTGTGTTGGCCGTGCCATGCGTGGGAAAACAGATTATGGTATTATGGTGTTTGCAGACAAGGTAAGTACCTACAACTATCTAAAAGCTAAGCATTGTTGAGATTTTAGTCGTTGTATTAATTGAAAACAAGAAGACTGGCGTCTTGAACTCTATGGGGTTTCCACGCACCTAATCACAGGTATCTTCCTTCAAAGCCCAATTTACACATCTGCGAATCTCGACGAATGGATTTGCACATTCGCTGACGAATCAATTAGTCAGTTAATTTGCATTAATCAACGAATTAGACCGAATGATAAACAAATTAACTAAATCCTGTTCCTACAAACTATATAGATAAATTGTATTTGTTGGTTTGTATTGTATTAGCCATGACATGTAAAAAAATTACCAACGTTAAATGAAGACATCTTATCTTATTCTCTATTAACATTCCCTACCACGGTCTTGCGATCCATTTTGGGTGGGTTACCGGAATCTAGCAACATAAAAACTTTACACATCGGCTCGTGGCTGGATGTGTATTGCAAGCGAAACTTACCTTAATGTCATATGTTCAGATAACTCTGTTTACTCAAGTTAATGTGATAACTACACCAAAAAAGTAACATTATATCAAGGCATCTTAACGAGATTTCATGCGTTGTAATAACGTAATATTGCGTTATCTGCGTTGGAGGGCAACTGTTGTGTAATTCGAAGGCGAGTAAAACCACATTCCCAGGGCAGCATATCCCTTTTTGACCCGACCTCTCGGTCTGTAAGGATAGCATATTTTATTTTAGCGATGCCTGACCAGGGCTTAATGGAGGGCAGCGTCCGATAAGTTTGATATGGGCAATGTTTATAATGTGTAAAAAGCCTAGATTAGCGAGGCCTGGTGACACCGAAAACCAAACACGATTTTCATCATATAATCAAGGACACGATTGATAACGACATTATAGTAGGATCACCATACAATAATCACCTCTTTGTGTAGTTTATTACTTTCGGTTGAATTAAATACAAATAAAAGATTAAGGGGAGGTCTGCAATTTTTACTACTGAGAAGGTAAAAGGATATCTTAAACAAACGAAAAAAGATAATTCAAAAAATAAAAAAATGCGGTCCGAAAAATTATTGAAAAAATCGGGTCTGTAAAATGTTTGGGTCCCTCTTTTAGCCTTCCTGGGTAGATCGGTAGGCTATCATCTCTTACATTCTGAAAGAGCTTTAGCCTGAATTTTAGACCTTTAGATTTAGAAATGCAGGGAAGCGGTTGCCGTGTTAGGCTATTCTTCATGAGACGGATACAGTATCAAAACATTCTTCACAAGACGAAAATCAAAACAAGCCTAAACATCTCTTCACAATTTTAACTGGTTTTAATTAACAAATAGCACCGTCAGAAACACTTTTCCTGGCGAAAAACGTGTAGGCGAAAAACGTGTAGACGAAAAAGAATATTGTCATACAAAAATACGCATTATTGGTTTAAACGGAAAATCGAAGATTTCCCGAAGTTGGTCTTCATCACACTGTGAGGGACAGGAATGAGAAAAGTAAGCAAACAATTCTTTTAGGTAAAAAATAAATTCTACCAGACTACCTACAAACTATAAAAAAAGATAGCTACCAGTATCTATTGAATTAACTTTCATATAGGGCTGCAATTACTATTTCAGAGCAGTCTAACTAACAATGGTAACAAAAAGAGATTATGGATACAAAAATTGTGGACGATCCGTACCTAGGTCTCACTTGAACAATACGCTTTTCAAAAAGTTACCATGAAATGGTTAAAAAACAAAATTCGGTGACGTCTAAGAAGTGCTAGATTTGGTTAAAAAACAAAATTGGTGATGTCAAAGAAGTGCTAGATAAGTCATAAAAGTGTTATAAGTAAACAAATTTTATCAGTTATTTAAAACCAACACACATGTTTTTGTTATCAAATAAGATATGCAACCCTCCATCTTTAGTCAACAAATCACCAACTATCTTGTTACTGGTGTAGGGTATGGGAATGACTATCTTTTTGTAGAAACTTTCCACAGCATTCCATTTCAAAGTAATAGATCTTGGTCGATCATGAAATAAAAATAAAGCTTTGACTGTAATATCTTGTTTGGCAGACGTTTTTAATGTTTGGTGTCCACAGTGCTCACATATAAATATGGTGCAATCTGGGTCGAAAGATGATGATGAACTCTTACATTTGGGATTCACACATACTAATACTAACTGGTACAAAACCGATTCAACAGATAATGCTGGAAAAGCAGCTTCATTAAATTGGACCTCATTAATCGGAATTAAATGATACGAAAAGTCTGTCTTACAAGGATCGATTTTTGTGTTGGAAGTAGAAACCAACTTGAAGACGGTTGATGGCCACTCTTTAACCTTGCAATGTGTTATGCTGTATGAACCATCATCTGTAATGCTTTTAATGAGATTTCCCCAAATTTCAACCTGGACAGCAGTTTTGTCATCATTTATGATGGCGGTAGTGACCAAACAGGGATGCAACGAGGTCTTTGTTCTAACTAAAGACGAAGGTTGATCTTTCACCTTTAAAAAACCTTTTACGGAGACAAATTGATTTTTAAGATTTTCGTCTGAAATAGCAGATAAGTCAACATCAACAGATACCACTTTTTGATCAATGAATTCAAAACTAGCATCACTTTTTATAATAGTTGTGTTTTTTGTAATTTGCAGATCTTCTACGTCAGATTTGTAGAGGTTAAGTTTCCTTTTCACATTGGTAAGCTTTACTGGCGATTTCTCCTTAGCAGCATCACAGAACTCTGCATGGAGATCTGGTCGATAGCACACACCCCGAAATATTTTAGTTGGTGACTGAAGTTGTAAGTTAAAAAACGATATTTCTGAATTATTAGCAGCAGTACGTGGATCCGTAACTTTATGAACGTACACATCGACTGTTTCTAAAATAAATGAATTTGTATTTAATAGGGTGTTTAACGCATAAGTAATAAAAATCAACCTGTTCAGGTAGGCTAATCCGGTATTGAATGTGTTATGAGAAATTTTTCTTAACAATGGCAGGAACAATGGCAGGATCTCCGCTAAGCTGGAGCCCGGTCAGTATATAAGAAATACCTTCAATATATTTTTGCGGAAGAAATCTTTGCATTTTTGCCTCTGATCAGCAAAAATAAATTCAATAAAAATCTCTAATCAGATAAAATAGCACATACTATCACATTTTTCTTGTTTTCTTGTTAATTTTTCCCTTTAATGCTTTTTTTTGTTTACTTTTGTTGACTGTTTCTTTGAGGGCCCCAACCCCTCGAAAAAACCTTCCACCCCTTTTGAGCAATTTTCCCCCTCTTAACTCTGTAAAATAGGGTTGTAGGGATCGAAAATTTGGAGCATCTAACTGTGAACCAGTGTTTTATGTTCTGTAAAGGTTATTAATAGATCTAATGTGAAAGGTTTCTTACAACAGCCTGCATGTCATAGCAATCTTTTTCAAAATTGACAACCCCCTCAAAAAATGCCCCACTCCTTTATGGCTTTACCCCCCCCCCCCCCTTCAAAATCAAAAAAAATTCAATACCCCCTCCGGACCATTTTGGAAAAGTGGCGAACCCCCCTCTATCGAGGGGTAGAAACTAATGATTGACCACCCGCAATAATAATTTCCGCAAAAATCTATCAAAATCTTTAATCCGCAAAAAGTAGTTCCGCAAAATTCGCTGTTTTGGGGGGGCCTTCATCCGCAAAAACTTCTATTCCCAACCTGCCACTAGAGAACATATCCTGAGAAAGTTGTAAAATGAAGGCAATGAAAAAATTTAATCATACACACGCTTTAAAGGTTACCCATAGGCCCACAACACGAAAGGAGAACCATTAAAATGTACAAAAAATGGTACAGTTAGAATGAGCTTTTTATATCAGTTTCCTGAAAAATGATCATTCTACCTTCCCTAAAACACCTTCGTTCTTGAGTAAAAGAAACTATTTTTGCCAGTAATATCTATTTACTTAGCTTTCCTTCGTGTTTCCTTACGGTTTTTGACATCACAGTTTTAACAATTTCAAAATCTTTAAACTTCAATATCTCGAGAGAGATGAGATTTTTCAAAAATTCCAAAAGATTCTTTCATCATTCATTTAGAACTGTACTGCTGCTTTAAAACAGATAAACTTGTTTTGATATCAAGGGTAACCTTAAACAATCCATTTATAGCAGAATTGTTAAGCATGTGGCCATTTTTTAGAGATGTTGTTCCCTTTCCTCAATTCACTTCCACTGTAGTTTTCAATATTGAAAAGGATTAATTAAATTTCATGGGTATTAAATTTTTACAAGTTTGAGCAAATATTTATACCTTTAATGTAGGCTAGAGTTTGCAAAATCACCTATTCCAGTTTAGAAAGCAGAACAAATTTATATATTTAACTGTATCTCAACTACACACTAAAAATACCAGTATATACATACAGGTTGGCAGTTCCTGAAGAAGTAAAATTTAAAATCTTACCAGAATCACTGTCATTAATTTTTCTTTTCAATTCTTCTTTTTTTCCATCTTTCAATTCTTCTTTTTTTCCATCTTTCAATTCTTCTTTTTTTCCATCCATCTGCAAGAAAAGCAAAGAAGTTGTGGAGAGCAACTCGAACACCCTGACATTCTTCTCAAAAAACTTAATTAGATTCCTGTATGAAAAATAATATTTATTACTTAAAAGAGCACAAACTTTTGCGAGCTCAAAAATTTGCAAAATTAAAATCTGTAATTGTAACATTAATTTCGCGAACGAGCCAAATAAGAAATTTTTGGGAATGGCTATATAATGAAGGAATCTTTATTTGCAAAAACTGCAGAAATGTTTCAGGGCTTTTCAAAATAGTTTTATAGGAGAATGTAGAAGGAACGCAGAAAAAACGTTCGTGAGAATAAAACTTTGCGATTGGATCAAAATAGAATTTTTTGCGTTTCTTATATATTACTGTTGCAAATCAGAACATTCAACAACAACTACCCACAGATAATTGGCATAGAGTAAAAGCGTTTTAGATAAGGCGTTAAAATTTTGCTGACACACTTCTGACATTATAAGTTGTAAACTTGGTCTCATAGCACAAAATCTTCAAGTTGAAATAACTCATGAACCCGACAAGCTTTTTCAAAAGTTAAAAACCAGTATTAATCATTTAATCATCATTAATCATTCATCTCACAAAAATGTTCATCCAGTAATCCCTTTAAGCCATGTTAAGTAATGCAATAATACATGCTTTTATTCTATTTCAGACTTGTTAATAATGAAAATACTTTCCCTGATTTTTCTTGACTTTACTCAAAATTTGCATTTTTCCCTGTTTTTTTTAGACTTTATGGCAACCCTAATATAATAGCTAGAAGTTTCTGAGCACAAAAATATGTTAAAATAACAAACAGGAATGTTAACTCACCATGTGCTATGTTATTTCTTCACGTATTTCTTCCTTACGATTTCTGCCGTACGAGACGAGTTCAAAATTCTAATGGGAAGTTTACGGACTTTACTTCACACTTCATGAAAATTCAGCTAATTTGCATAACAAAAGAAAATTTGTTCATTGGCCAATTAAAAACTAGTTGTGCTGACAAATATATAAAGGAAGAACAGAATGCTATTGTGTCGTTATTATAAGACCAACTTTGAGCTTTGACCACCATGACGCACATGATCGGCACGTGATCGGAAAAGCGTGGGCAATGCAACCACCTGTGCGTGAAGTAATTTTACATTGATATTCCCCTCACACACTGCGTTAAAAAAAATTTAGTCAGTTTTTTTCTTCTGCCTAAACGAAAAAGGAGTTTGGCCCCTATAAGTGAAGGGGTGAAAGCTGTAAAACTTCACATAACCACACGTGATCCCTCCCTTCCCACGTTTTGACAGTAATTTTTTTTGGTACGGACATTTGGTATCCGTGGACTCACCTACCTAGCATTGTTTTTACAGGAGAGGTTTTGAAAATCTACCTAGTATATTTTCAAAATGAACATCTCAGTTATGGAAGTGTTATATACAGTATATAAATACTATAATGAGTATGATGTGTAAATATCTTTGGGAAGAAATAACCGAATGAGACTTCTTCTACCATCGTCATAAAAAACTTTTACAAATTTCTTAGTCGTTACTCGTGTTTAAAGGCTGGTTTTCACTCGACAAAATACTTCACAAGGTAAAAAGAACAGCCGAATTATGTAATAATACGTGGTCCATATAACGTCCTGGTTCGCAGCAAGCACGTGCATATGGGTATCGGGAAAAACGTGTTACGTAACAGCAGTCTTTGCGATAGGGAGTAGCCTGTTAAGGCCGATTTCCACTTAACGGGAAATTCTTCGCGTAACGAACATTTCCATTGTTATGCATTATGCGAAGAGTTTGTCCTGTCGATAAAAAGTTGAAGTCAGTTTAACTTTTTATGCGTATGTTTGTTACGCGAACAATTTCCGTGAGGTGGAAATCCGCCTTTAGGCTGTCCATGAGCTGTCCTATACGGTAAATACGAAAAATCGGGGAAATTGGAAACCTCGTTCACAGACACTCGCGCTCCCATGCACACACGAACGATTGAAAGTCTAGATAGGGAGTATACTTTCAATCATCCGTGTGTGCTGCGAGAGCGCGAACGTCTGGGAACGAGGTTCATGTGCCGTGCGAGATTGTCGTAAACCCAATTTTCCCCATTCTCCGTATTTACCGTATAAGACATCTGACAGGCTAGATAGGGATTCAATCTTTATTAATTCAACCTCGATCTCGGGGCATTTTGTATCTTTCTTTTTCTTTGGATAATCGATACAAAAACATTTTCGTATGGACTACAATTTTTTTATAAGAACCAGTAGATGGTTGTCTGAAGCTCGATGTTCTTAAATTTTTTGCAATTTCAGATCAGATGAAGTGTCAATGTGCATTCTAAGTGTGCAGTCTATCGGGGCGCTATTTCGAGAATTTACGGTAAGTACATTTCAGACATAAGACTAATTTTGATCAGATAAACTATTAAGGCGAACTATGAATACAGAAGAAACGATTCATTGCGGAAAAAAATTAAAAATTTAATAATCAGACGGTTTTAGTCACGCTACACTATTAGGGGAAAACGTGCAGTGTTTTATTCCGCAAAAAATTCTTCCCTGAGCGCATTGTTCACCTAGAGCGGTGCGACATCATACGGTAATGGATTTAGTGAACTCTTATTCCGCTCTCGCCTGCAAGTTTGAAGTGGAACTCGTAGATTCAAAAGTATAAAAAGCCCCGGAAACGAGAATCTTCACTACGGAGCCCGTACATATATAGCACCACTACCAATAATTTATTCCAAACTGGATTCTTTAGCTGGAAGACGTAGAACTAATTTAAAGGGAGGCATTAAAGTCAATCATGTAACTAAAGGGAGACATTAATTCCTCTCGGTCCGCAGGAACCACAGAGGTTTGATATAGGCGGCGGATGTATGGATGTTAACAAAAAAACTCCAACTGTCTAGTCTATGCAGCTTGGATATACACAGCGCAAGCTAACATCTAGAAAGACAACTTCCCGTTCGAGTTAGGCCTTGATACTTGTCACACATGAAGCGTGGTACGCGGGTTCCACTGCGCATGTCCACGTGGCACGGTAGTGATGTCATCGTGACGTAATGAACAATTTTAAGAAAGACTAGTTCTGGTTGGAGTTGGTCCTTGATACTTGGCGAATACACTTAGTGTAGTGTATTTTCACAGGTATTTGCACCACTACCAATTCCTTTATATTTGTTTTATCTTACTTCATTAACTAATAGGGAAATGAGACAATAAACTTCTACACACAAAGTATTTACGGACAAACAGAATGTCATTTTTAAAGTTCATAGAATTTTGTCCAAAAGTTGACTATTTTAAGATGTCACACACAATTAAACTATAAAACCAGTCCAGTCAATCATTCAGTCATACATTCCAGTCCAGTCCATATACCAGTCATTCACCAATACCAGAAATAGTAATATAAAGTTCGTTACATGTTTCTGCTTTTTAGTCAGACACTTTTAATAAGCCCCGTTCAACATGTCTGTTAAATCGTATTATGATCGAGTCATTGAATAAGTCTCTTTCGGCAGTAAATTGCGGACATTCGTAGTTACTATCGTAGAAAACTTTAATATCTGATTTTTTGGAACAACTATTGTATTTATTTGTTCAATAAACTAATGTATATAGCAAGCAAAGTATGAATACGAATAAACATTTTTAGTGACATTTCCATCGGAAGAATTATTTGTTCCTGAACTTTGCGGTAAATCTTCTGTTACACGGATTGTATCATTGCGTGTATTTATGCATGTTAAGTGACAAATAACTGCTTGGAATTCATACAAGATAATTCAAGTTTGGTCTCCTGAACGTTTTTTCGCTTTATCAAGTACATCTTCTTCGAGGGGCTTTATGTTCTATATTTTACGGGAAGCAGAAACAACAACACCAGTTTGCAAATTGTTAGAAACTAAAACGTCTTCAACGGGGAAGGTTTATGTCAAATGAAAGGTAAATTCTTGTTGCAAGAGAAAAACAGTTCTCCATTATATATCCATACCTATGAACATTTATCTCAAGTATCGTCCAAATTTAGATTTCTGCTACCGAAGTAAATATGTGAAAAAATGTCGTAACGTAAAAATTAAGTACCCGAATTAAGGCTAACACTTGCACATAACTATCTTCGAAAAACCTGTCGCATAGGTAGTGCCTACGAAAACTCGGGTTTAATTTAACAACCTAACTGTTTCTAAATTTCTAAATTCAACGTTGGCCCTTAATCTTCAACTCTCTAAGAGTTGTTTCAAAATTCGTTTCATTTATAGTGTCTTTGCGGGCAAACTTTGTATGACATTTATCCTATAACGAATTTTGGATTAAGATTAAAGCTGCCAAAGTGAAATTTTACAAATTAATAGCCAAAGTGTTCTTCCTAAATTCAACTTTGGCCCTCTATCTTCAATTTCCAATGAGTTGTTTCAAAAATTCGTTCCATTTATACTATTTTCACCGAAAGAAGTGTTTTAGCGGGCAAACTTTGTATGACATTTCTCCTTAAACGAATACTGCAACTGACAACAAAGGCAGATGTACACAGATATCTGAGAAACATTGTATTATGTATCATTATCATAATATCATAATAGTCAATACATTCATTATTAAGCACCTTTCCTGTGTCCCTGGAGTTGTTGCCCTTAGTAAAATTTAAAATATATATAATACCATGTCGACAAATCGACTCTCACCACGCTAACCTTCTGCCGGTTTACGGTAGTTGGTTAGCACTTTGCTCTACAGCCAGTAGGGTGAAGTTGGTGTGAGTTCGATCCTCACAACTTCTAATATATAATACGGCTTATCATCCTGTGTTAATTCTATTCATTGTATGTCTTCAGTGCATTGATTAAAAGCAGGGAGATGGCCTTTTTTCCCAAAACAACTCCAAGGAAAGCATTTAATATAAAAAATAAATAATATTTCACTACCTTCATGAAAAATAATTCTTGCGAGAATTAATTTTGAGAATTTCAAACAAATTGGTGAAAATCAGTTCCTGGGAAATGAATTCCCAATCTGTGAAAAACTGTAAATATTTACTTATGGAACTTAGTAGGATTGACCTCATTCGTGAAAATAAATTCTCGCAAAATGCAAATGAATTTTCTGTTAAATATTATCATAAACATAAAATTAAAAACAGCACTTTCCCAGTAAAGTAATTACAGCATGTAAACAGAGATATTTCTTAACATCCTCAGAATATTCACTCTTTCAAATTTTATGTTAGTCTTGACACAACTATGGAGTTTATAATAATAAGAGCCTGTTTACAGCCCAAATCTCAGCCCTGGATGAATATAGTCTTTCACTACAACCTTCTCAAAATAAATAATGCACAAAAGGAAAAATTGTGTGCAGATTCTTTATTTAGTTTGACATATTCTTGTTAATTTTTTCCTGGGAAAGGCAGCTTGAAATAGACATAAAGTAACATATCTCAAATATTCATCCAGTAAAAGTTGTGTCTAAAATAAGAATACATATAATTAAAAAAAGGTACAAAAATATATACATACAGAATGAAAAGTCATACGAACTATGCTTTAAACACAATCTACATCATGTCTGTAATTTCTGATAGCTAAACCTAGTGACAAATCCGTTTCTCACTCCACTCACAAATAAGCCACTCAGTTGATTTATATGCAAAGCAAAAGTAAACATCGAGGATTGGTCACTAGGCAAATGGACAGTCCCAAGAGCCTATACATAAAGTCCACCCAACCCACCCGAGCCATCTCCCAAATATATCTACAGGTTTCACTCATTATTTGGTTTAAAGTATGTATACTGTCCTTATACTAGATAATTCACTGTTTCATCAATATTGAATCTGAAATTTCACAGCATCATGATCTGAAAAGAAAATACGTTTTATTAAACATTGAGCTGGCGTTGTTGCTAACAAATCATTTCGTACATAAACATGGTCAATGAGTGAACCAGATATGTGAGTGGGTTCATTAACGATCATACAGTATTGTTCAAAATATTCTTTCAAGGCATTAGGAATGCCATTATAAGCATTGATATTAAAATCACCTAAAATTATATGAACCTCATTATCAACACGTTGACCAAGATTTCGCATAATGTAAATGAGATCTTCAATCGAGCAGGTCTTCTTTCTGTATAGCAGAAGAATGTTAATCGGGTAAGTATTATCTTTTTCTGTGGTTACCAGCAAGGCTGATGTAAAATAATAGACATGATTTACCTGAACATTGTTTCTCAGAAGCATAGCAATACTACAAAACTTGTCAGTTGATGTATTATGAATTTCAACAAAATCGTGTCCCATAATATTGGTACTTTCGTCATCTTTTTCAATGTGTGTTTCAGTCAAACAAAGAATATCAGTCTGAAGAAGAATCTGGTCACTTTTGATATCATTGGCATGTTTTCTAAGTGATCTGGTATTCAGCAGGCAAATTGTAAGAGAATTTGATGATGGTAAATAATTCTCAACTGGTGCCATTGCATAATCTTTCCTCAAGAGTTCGTATTCCGCTGTAGCTCTAGGATCGGATTGTATAACTTTAGATGAGTATTCTCCAAGTAAATAAAGACCAGCTAAAGATGTAACACGGCTTAGTGCAACATA
>JAUCNQ010088448.1:0-12219 GCA_032352715.1 Bougainvillia muscus | reverse complement strand
AACAGCATTTGATAATTCTTGGTGCGTCCAGTCATTTACACATCTCCTCTCTTTCAAAATAACCTTTTTTCTATGAAAGATAATAAAGAGGAAACACACTTAAAGCAAGATCGAATGAGAGGAAGTGTAGATACGTATAATGCATTATTTATTACACAGACTGCTACTAACATTTCAAGTATTAAAATACGTGCAATACTTTCAGCAGTTACTACAGCTACTCCTCCCGTTAAGGTTACAGCCACACAGTTTGCAGATGCAGATACCGGTAGACATTTCCTCGTGCCGGGTTGGCGACATAAAATTATAAAATCTATAACTGTGCGACTTAATGGTGAAATTATTCTTCAAAAACTTAATTGCGATGAAAAAGAATTTATTGAAGACTATTTACTGGGAGATACTGGGGTAAATAAAGCCATCGGGCATTGGAATACTAGTATGAATACAACAGCTTTAAGATTTGATCCTACATATGTTTATAACGATGGCTTGTGTACAGAATCTTTGTTAGTAGGATGTTATCATTATCTCCCGCTATTAACCGCTTTATCTTAGCAAGACTTGTAGAAATAAAATTTCTATCATTTGATTGTTAATTCTGCTTGCCGTTGATAATCGTAGTGATATGATGCTTAACACAGTCTATTATGGTCGGCTGGGAGACATGTGATAATCCACGACTTAACGCCAAACGAGGTGGGCCTCACAAAAATTGTCAGTGATAGAGGTAAATAAAATCAGTAGTCAAATTAAAATATGCGAATTTAACATAACACAACTAGAAAAAGAGGATGATCCCGAGGGGAGTGTTCTTACCATTTCTGCCTTATTTGGTCATACTGTCACTTCTAACTCCGTTCGTCCAATATGACGCCAATAAATACATGTCTCCCAGCCGACCATAATAGACTGTGTTAAGCATCATATCACTACGATTATCAACTGATATGCCCCCTCAATGAGATAAATCTCAAATCGGGGGGCTAGACAGGCCTGCCCGGCCGAGGAGGGCAAAGAGGAAGAGGACATCATGATATATTGTTATTGTCATCACATATTTTGGGGGCGTGTAATAGCATGTCCCGGCCTTTAAATTTCAGTATTGCATGTTATTGAGTGTAATAGACATGAAATCATGTTATAATCATTCTGATATACCCCCCTCTGAGAAATCTCAGGTCGAGGGGATAGAGGACAGAGATAATATGTTAATAACATGTATTGTTTATTTCATGTTAATAATATGCAAATCGCCGTTAGGCCTGTCCGAGGAAATGAAATTTCGAGGAATGTTATTCCGGCCGAGGAGGATAAAAGAGAAGATAGCTTGATGTGCCCTTATTGATTATTTATTTTTTTATTGCCCCCCTCTTATTTTACATATGCCCATGATAACTAGAAGTGTTATAGTGCATGATTATCAATCGCCATGGCATGCCATCGACAATCGCCGATGATTAAATATCTTTGGAAATGTGTGTCGGATGAACATGATGTTGATTTATTTGATATGGCTAAGATATTTGATATATCTGCCAATAAAATCTTAAATGACAGTTTGGAACTTACTCAGATGTGGGACTTCGCAGACAAACTGATTGATGTTGCCATAGACACATATGACGATGCCGAGATAATGAGACGTCTCGGCGGATATGTGAAAATTCCGAGCGTGGACAATCGCGTGCTTATGATTGCCGCCTGTGAAATGTCAAACAGTATTTATGATCCGGCGACCTCGATTGATGGTGTCATCCAGACAATTACATCTAAAATCAATGCTGCCTCGTTGATGTCCGCCGCCGATAAACTTAAGATGATCAAAGCCCGTCCATGTGACATAATGTATGTGGCCAATCCGGATGAGGATCTACAAATCTCTGGCGCCAAGCGGGATGCCGGTGCCATAATCTGTATTATCAATCCGACCGTTTCAGCCCAGCTCGCAGCCATAGAAAAAATGCCAGCCATCATACATAAAATCGAGGAACCGGGGACAGAGGCAAAGATAATGGCAATTGCATGTGACCCATCGTTGACAACTAGAATAGGCCATCTGACTGATGATATTTTAATCGCGGCCATAAACCAAAATGGCGATGTGTTTAAAGAAGTGCGCAATCCAAGTAAAGATGTCCAGATCGCCGGCATCATAAAAAATATCTGTAACATCGATTTAACAGACATGACATCTGAAAGAATTCAGATCGCGGCCTTGTGTTATGGGGCGCATGACGAAGACAGTTTCAATAATATATCGCCCTATCTTTCCGAGCGCATGAGACGCATTATTTCTAATATCGACATGGTAAAGAAAAAGGATTGCACAAGTTGTTATATCAACCCGAGGGATGAGGAGCCCGATTGCCCGATTTGTCATGGTGAGACAACTGACGCCTGGGCCCACATGAAGGCATGTGGTCATGAGTTTTGCATGCCATGCATAATTACATGGATAATGAAATCTCCCACGTGTCCGATGTGCAGAACCGATATCAAAAATCGGAAAACCACAAATGCCGGACCAGGGAGAGGCAATGGAGGAGGCCCAAATCTATCGAGGATCCCCAGTTCCAGCCTGACCAGCAATATCATGGAAACTACTCAGAATTCGCAGCATCATCTTGTGACATAATGTCTTTTTTTTACGGACTCTCATTTAGTAAAATAGGATAATCTTATTTTGACGGCAATAACCATGAGAGGCACACAGTTTCATTGTGTGTATCACATATGCATAACTATCGCCGAAGAGGCAAGACTCCAATCGAGTGATGTGGAGTTGCCGGAGCGCGAGATAACAAGGCCCGTGATTATTACAGGATCACGACAGCGCCATATCGATTTTCTCTATGCCACATTATCGGAAATGATAGAGCGACATGCCCTTAATCCATTTGTGGTAGGCAAACCCATAGATATCAAAGTGGATGCCATATATGAATCCGCAAGGACTGTCATCAATCTCGACAATGAATTTCTTGTATCTCTTTGGTCGCCGGCAGATTACACGGTCCGCGAAATAAATGGCCTGCGGCCCTACAAAATACCAGCCGCCGGCTATGGGATACTCACCGCGGAAAGTGTTATGACGATATAAAAAAATGGTCATGGCCATCAACATACCAGATCCTCTCGCCATCAGATCTACGCTAATTTATAAAACACCAAAAAATAAAAATAAATTTATGTGCAGATAACACATTATTTTTTATAAGACTAATCCACTTTGACGAACATGTCATTCGCTTTTTTTGTCATTGCCCTGCGGTGGGGGTGGAAAGATATCATCATAATCAATTGTCACGTCGGAGTCTGGCTCATCGCTACCTCCCATCATACTAATAATTCTAAAGACTGGCCGGTGGTCATGATTGTCGGGGCAATTGCATGCTGGTCTGTCCCTGATTTGATTACCTGACATGATGCCCATTATCATTGCCATCATCCCATCTATGTGATCATCTCCGGATGACACCACGTCTAGTATTTTAACGCGGCAAACCGGACAGCTGTCTCTGGTCAATAGCCATGTTATCGAACACAACATGCAAAATTCATGGCCGCATATCTTTAAGACGCCACATTCTTTTTCTGGCAACTTGTCTTGGCAGATTGAACATTCGGTCTTTCCCTTTGCGCTGTCATGCGCGGCCAATATTCTGCCCACACGTTTTTTGTCAATTGTAAACACCCTTGATAGGCCCGGCGCATTAATCAAATGTGGTTTATTAATGACCGCGATGATCTGCATTTTTTCGCTAGGTTTATGGATGGCACATATGGCACTGCCGTCAGTCTTCAAGGCCGCGGTCTTTATATTGTCGGCCGGATCATTGATAGATAATATAAGGAGGGGGTTGGCCTGTACGGCGATTAACTGTGCCTCTTCACAAGGCTTCTTTATCTCTAGGATCATCTCTGGCATATCCTTGACAAGGGCGATCTCGTTTTCTTTGGCGGTATCCATAGTTGACATGAACTATATTACAAGTTGTAAAAAAATAATGCTTAATTACTTGACATCCTTTTTCTTATGATTTCTGCCAGTTCATTTTTTTTGCCTGCGATTGCCTGTTCTAATGCAAGGTCAAGTCTATCGGCGCCATTGTCGATGCACATAATGACTGCCTCTTTTGATCCGGCAAAGGCAGCATTTCCCATGGCACCATTTATATAAGTGGAATCATGATCGATGCACAATTTGAGTATATCAGTATTGTTATACAGCGCGGCCTGAGCTATGGCCGTGTTGTGCGCCTCGGGGACTTTGCTTGCGCACTCAATGAATATATCTGTACTGCCATGGACAGCTGCAATCACCATTGATTGTATATACACATCTCGTATATTTTCTAGATACGTTTTAAATAGATCTGTCTGTCCACTGGCCGCGACTTGCACTATCATGTTGCCCGTGAGCATAAGCTCTTTTCCATAATGGGCTTGAATGAAGCGATATCTCCGCTTCTTACTATTTCTGACATGTCATCGAAAACCTTTTTTGTATCCATATTGATTATTTATATGTAACACTACAATTATAAAAAATTTATCAATATATCATTGATGGTTTATGTAAATTGGCGAATTGTGATGTTGCCTTGTGTGGCGCGCAGAATAACAAATCGCAAGGGGACCAGAGGTTAACCGGTGGGTGACAACGAGTGTGAGTCACCGAGAATAATCACGGGAGACAATTATTCGCGAATTATATATAAAGCGGGCACAAATTGATATGTCCCCCAGAATATGTTAAGGGCGCCCTCATAAAATTGCAGCGTCTTGAATTTAAGGGGGCACTTTACATGTGTCATGTGATTTATGTCACAGGTGCGATCTTTAATGGTGTCGCTTTTCACGTTATCACAGTGACGTGCGAAGTTTCGGCGACCATAGATATCCATGAATCGGCCGAATGCATCTAGAATGCCGGCGCCCTCGATGACGCGCGATGTGAAGCTGGGCAGATACACAGTTAGGATATATCGCAACTCGGCATGTTTCTGGCATATCTTATCTAAAAAGTCAGTCACGGCGGCCTTGTTTTTTCCAGAGGTCCCATCAATAAACTCTAGATAAAACTCTTTGCTCAATATCAGCGACAACATGTATTCTATGTCAGTTATATATACCTGGCGATCGGCCACCTCTTCATAAAAGGCAATGGCGGCTATCAATGGACTGCGTTCGCTGTCGGCCGTCTCGGCATATGCCGCGATATAAAGGGCAGCATCAAAACCCATGCCGCATTCCATCAGAAACAATAGCATCAAAATATATTTAAAGTCGGTTTTGCAAGTGCGCCCCAACTCAGCTACGGCCTCTATCTCTGGCAGCGACAAGTAATTAAGGCCCATATTATACATATCGGTCAGCAGCGGTTCAAAGATTCCTGACATCGGCAATTGATATATCACCGAATCTTGTATATTGACAATGCGCACGACATCATAAAGGCGTGTGTTGATTGAGATGGCGGCGGCAGAATCATTTGCGTATGTTATCTTGCCCGCGTCTGGCCTTTTGATATGTGCGGTTTCACGTAAATGTATCTTGTATGCGTGTCCCTCTTTTGTTCGGCCGGCTCGACCACTACGTTGTTTAAGATCGGCACCGCTGGCCTGTGTAAATATTAGTGATTTAAGGCCATGGATGGGTATTCGAATTACAATGCTGGTTGCGCCATCGTCAAATACAATGTCGACATCGTCGAAGGTGATACCAGCCTGGCCGACTTGAGTGGATACAAATAATTTATCGCGTCCCTTGTTTTTCATAATAAGATCTTTGTCTTTATCTAACTCGGCCCGGCGAACATTGATGACCTCATAGCGACCAATCTTTCTTTCATTTTTTAATGACTTAATAAACGAGAACACCACTCCGCGAGTCATCTTTAACTCACCCATCGTTTTGCTAATCAGGGCGGGCACCACTGGACTGTCGGTCACATGGATAGGGAACAATGTCTGTTCCTGCATGCGAATTATGTTTGGCATGTCCGGCGTGATGCCAAAGTAGTTGGCCAGATATTCGAGGTTTGGCGTGGCGCTCACCAGGATGACAAATGAATTGCCGGCCGGCGGCCTGTTGTTTATGTATGTGTGGATATCTATGAGGGCATTTGTTATGCTGCTTGAATCACTGACCGCATGGACCTCATCGACAACACATATAGATTCATTATCTGTCAATTGCTCGAGCAGCATGCTGTCCATCAATGGCCATGTCGCGAATGTTATGTTGGGCCACTCTTCTGGTATTTCACTTGCCTGGCCAGTCATCTTGCCGATATTCTTGCCTCGGCGCAGACCCATGTCACGCGTGTATTTATTTGAGGCCAGATATTTCATGACACCGTCGGCGATGGCGACCTTGGGCACGAATGTCAGGATGCGCTTCATAAGATGGTGAAACAATAATACAACCAAATCGGTTGTCTTGCCGGTTCCCGTCGGCGATTCAATTATTAATAGTGGCTTTTTTTCTCGGTCGGCAAATGAATCGCGGATGACCATGGTGATATAATCAATTGGCTTGATTGACAGTAAATCATTTTTACTGGCCCGGCCGCTTTCAATGATGCCGCCATATTTCATAAACACAGAATCTTCCATGGCGGTTGTATCACAGGGTCTCGTCTACACTATGATTTTAACTTTTATCAATAGCGCGGATGAGCATCATCATTCACTTGGACATCACTAAAATTTTGAGACATTGTTAATCATGATTTATTAATAAAAAATGAACATGTCAATCCCATTGACTTCTGTCTACCATCAGCTCGGCGGTTGCCCCAAGCATTTTTAATACATTATCGATCCTGTCACCGATGATGCCGATGCGCGATTTATGTGTTTTTGTGATGTGGCGACTATTGATATACTCGCGCACCCTGACATAAGCATTGCCCATTTGTTTGTCTTGCTTTAATTCTAAATCAGCCTTTGCGCATTCCAGCTCCCATTCGAGCTGCCTCTTTGCCGATCGACAATCGCACAACTCATTAATGTGGCCATATATCAATCGCGTTGTTTTATCGGAGTTGGCAGTCTTTTTATTTGGCTGCGGGGAATATATTGTGGATAGCGGCATTAACAGATTTGCGATGACATCACGTGTCGGTCTGTCTGGCATATACAAATAATCGCCGGCATCATCGCGGCCCGTGTAAAGTGATTCTACATCGATGCCTATTAACTTGTGCATGTCGCACATTTGATCATTGACAACCGTGTCGCCGGGATCAAACACATGTGAATTTTCAGTGTATCCGCGAAGAATGCAAATATTATCAATGTGTCATTTTATCCTTCCCTTGGCGGTCTCGCCGGGCCTCTTTCATGTGGATGCCATTTCCATCACTATATCTTTTTGGACCCCGAAAAAAATAGATAAAAGATGATTGCGCGGGCATTGGTTATGTGGCAATTTGATCGCGGTCAAACAATAACTCGGCAATAGTGCCCAATAAATCATGTTGGCGATCGATGCCGCCCCCGAGCACGGTTATGCGCGAATCATGCGCGGCGATCATATCATTACAATTCATGAATTCAATCATTGGCTTATAAATGTGTTTGCCGGCATTCCGTCGATATTCATCGCGGACAACCTGTTTTACGTCAAACAAATTCTTGCGTGCATCATCTAGCTCGGCCGACAATTGTTTTATGGCCGCCGTCGACTTAAATATAATGTTGATACGACAATATATTTCTTTTGTCAAATTAACATCATTGCCATCGCGGTCTCTGCCGGCATCTAATATTTTGATTGGCCATGTGTCCATCAGCAACTATGCTATGTCATCATTATCTAAGGGCCCTTCTTTCCATATCGGATAGTCGGGATCTTTTTTTTGTGACATGCAATAGCTTAAGATCTATGCCGAGTGTCCGCCGGCGTGAGTGGGTTTCATTGTGGATGATCATTACCCCCGGTTGTTTGTCCCCGCTATCATTTCTGTCAACAAAGAAATCGAGAAAACTGTGTATTTCTTTTGCATCACGATTAATGCGCCCCCGATAGCCTCAACAGAAATCTCATCTTTAACAGACATGATTGTGGTAATCCTAAAGTACAATGGCGCGATTATAATACAAAAAAATAGATAAAGATAGTTTTGAAGATATCGGTTATATATTGATTTCGCTGATATCACATGATCGTTTATTTATATTCGGATAATATCTTGGCCAGGGCCCCAAGCATTTCATGTGATCTGTCCAATCCCGACTTTATAATGGCAATGCGTAGAAATCATATCATGGCCATTCATGAATTCGATGGCCGTCTTATATATGCTGTTGTTGTGCTGATCATCGTACTCTTCTCTGACTATGTCTTTGAGGCGGAGTATGTGTTTGTGCGCGACATTTAACTCAACACTCAACTGCCCAATGGCCACCTGTGACTTGCTAGCAATGTTAATATGATAATAAATCTATTTGACAATGTCTGTCTCACTGCCATCCCGGTCTTTTTTGTCTTCAAGCAACTTGATGGGCCAGGTCACAGTCATCAAGTCGGCGATTTCTTCATTATTGACCGTTTGTTCATCCCACAAAGCATAATTCGGATCTTTGTTGACGGTGTGCAATAATTTCATGTCCATGCCCAAGACTCTTCTGCGTGTGTGGGTTTCTTTATGGATGGTTTCGATGTCTTTATTTTCTCTTTCAGATTCTTTTGACATCCAGAAGTCCCAAAGGCTGTAAATCTCTTTTGCCTCTCGGCGGATCCTTTCCTCGATAACATCTTTCGATAACTTATTTTCGGTAGCCATTGTTAAACACTAAAATAACATGGATCGTGATAGTAACACAAAAAAATTAATTACTTAAAATATGACGTATTATCTTTTTGGTCATTGGCATGACCACATTAAAACCGGGACACATACGCGCGGCCTTCATGACTTCCCCGCCTTTAAATTCGGATATCGCATCATTGATAACATCCAGTTTATTTATCTGGGCGAGAAATACAAGCAAAAGGGCCACTGATTCGTAGCCTCGCGCATCAAACAGTTCGCTGGCTAACTCTGCTAATATCATATAATGAGCTTCTTCTTCGGCCGAATATTCAGACGTATTCGGATCACATTCATGTCGCCCATTTCTTATGTCTTCCACACGGCCATTGTAATCACTGGCAAATTCTTTCTTTGTGTAGCCCATCAGTTTTCGCGACATGCGACTTGCATATATGGCGGGATCATATGACATGGTTTCCATGATATTTTGGATGTTTTCCAATGTGATTTCTCCTTTATCACTTATTGTAGTTAGAACCTGCGTAAATTTTTTAATGTGATATGTTCTATTCCATTTCTCCTCTGTTGTCATGTTTCGCCAGTTTCTGACTCTTCTATGGACCCATTCTTGCCATTTATCTGTTAATAATTGTATTCGCAATACTGGCTTGTATTGATTTTCATATAGTATCACTGGTAAAAATACTTCACGTTCCACTATTATTGTTCTATTTATCCACACTATTGCGTGATGTTCAATGGAACAATCATATTCGTAAACGAACTTGTGAGTTTTTATTGTTAATGTTTTATCATTTCGGAATCTTCCCATGATTAATGGAACTTTGGCTGCCACTTTAGTTATTAGTTTCGTGATAACATCTGCAGATATTAATTGCTGAATTAATTCACTTTTTCCTGATAAACCCATATCGGCTAAAGATTCCACTTTCACTCGGTTGTTAATCCATAATATTCTTCCAGTATATGTTATTATATATTCCCCTTGTTTATACTCATATATTCCTTCTTGTTGGTCATCCCAACTAACCATTCCTTCAGTTATTTTTACTTTTATCTTATCCAATTTTGTTAATAAGTTCTTTCCTGATATTTTCCTGGATTCATAAGTAATTATAATTCTGTGATCTGATGTTATGGTGCTTACCGGGTACCCGTCTGGAATATCTGTTAATTCCCACATTCCTGTGTTTCCTTTATTCCATGTGGTGTTTGAAGTTTCCATTATAGATGTCTTTATTCTTTTGAAATACTCTATTATGCTCCATTGATGCGTTCCTGGTTTTCTTTTTATAATTGCTTCTTTCACATCGTGGGAGGATAGTAACACCATATCGATTATATTGGTTCTGTCCTGATTCGTTAGTCTAGGATATTTTCTTATTAATTTCTCTTCCGCATATTTGATAAAGATGTTACTTCTTTTAATATTTTGCCTTACATTTCTTAATGCGTGGAGGTCGGTTATACCCCATTGATATGCAATTCTGTTAGTTTTACCGACTTCTTCTTCTGTTATAGTGAATCCTTTTATTATTCTAGATTTGATTTCTCGTTTTCCAGTTTCTCTATATAATTCTGCGTTTCTAAATATACCAATTTTTTCATATTTAAACCAATATCTTCCGATTTTTTCTGCATTTCTTATACATCTTCCGCATTTATCATTATTCTTCCTTAAATAAATATCACATCGTGGTTGATACCCAATTAGGTGTTTATATTGATATTTCCCGCAATTGTTTGCCTTTTGACATTCATCTGATCCGTCGTATCCCCATAGTCCAAGTTTGCAACTTATTGATCTTAATTTCCATATTTCGTACATTTCCCCTTGTTTACTTAACGAATACCATATATAGGGATTTCCTTTTATTACATATACCCATTCTTGTGATAATACCTTAATTTTTTGCGCCATTTTTCCGATGGCGGTTGGAGATTTATATATATCTCGATCATGGGGTTCTCTTCTTATTATTAAGCTTTCTTTTGCTCCAGTCCGGTTCATATATGGTTTTGTGTACCATTCTTGCCCTTTTTCTACTTTCATTACTTGCAAATATTCGTAATGCTTTTTTACAAATTGCTTGTATATTCCATTCATTATCGTCGCTCTTTCTATTCCTCTTTCCAGGGTTTCTCTTTCTCTGCGCGTGTAAGTTCCATTAATGGAAACTTGTTTGTGGCTTACGTCATAGAGGCTTGCTTCGATTAGTGTGTTTTCTTCTCTGAATCTCTTTTCTTTTGCTAGCTTAGAACATACATATAGTTTGTCTTCCTGATATATCTTGTTGTTATTCATTTGTTCTGATATTAATCCTTTTGTCATTTTCGGATTTACATATAGTTTTTGATCAACAAGGTTGAAAATTACTGAACCCTTGCCACTCCATGTATTTCTTAGCCATTTGTGCCGCAGGGTGATCCGATCTCTTACTCTGTTGACTATTGTACCATTTTCATCTCTGTGTGTAACTTCTATTTGTTTCGGTATTTCTACTCCTTCCGCATTCACTTCATATTTTATAAATCTTCCTTTTGTCATTTGTTTCTCCTCTAAATTTGCTCTACTCCATGTTATTTTTATCGTGGTAATTATATGCGAAGAATCTCTTGCTATTTCAATTTCCCATAATTTAGTTGTTTTTGTTTTTTGTACGTTCATTTCTAATCTATTTTGCCCTGATGGTATTTGTCTTTCTGGTCCGAAACATCTGATATGTTCTGGATCTTTTGTCCTTATCTGGTCTGAATAAGGAAGTATAATCATTTTTTGTTCGTTTATTCGCTTGAATATTATTATGTCATCTATCTTTATTCTCATTTGTTCATTTCTTGTTTCATAATGTTTTGGTATTATTTCGCATAATTTTATTGGTTCCTGGTACCGAAAGAATTCGATTTCGTATGGAAGGGAAATCTATACACATATGGAATATATAGCGATCAAGTGACACCAATAAAAAATGTATCATCTATTAAATCATTCAGTTTAAACCTCGCAATAAACGCAGCAGAAGCGGAAAGAAAAAGACGAGATAAGTTTGCAATATTTGAAAGACTGGATGAAGTTGAAGTCAGAATGAATACATTGGAAGATTATTTAGCTGACAGAATAAAAATTGATGAGAAGAAAGATAAAAAAACTCAGAAAGAAATTGAAGAAAATAGAGAAATCATGAACAAAAATAAAGAAAAAATAGGAAAAGTAAGAGGAGTATTAGAAAATCAGCAACAAGAATTAAATAACACAAAAGAAAATATTCAAGGAATAAGGAAGTACATCAAGAACATAGTCTGGCAGAAAAACGTAACAACAATAATAAAGAAAATTGTCAAGAGTGTGTCCAAATATTTGAGATTAACAGAGCAACGAGGCAATGCATTACTTGACACAGTCATTTGTTAAATTTAGTTAGGGGTTTCTC
>JAUCNQ010088337.1:0-12223 GCA_032352715.1 Bougainvillia muscus | reverse complement strand
TACCCGATGCAATGAACAATCGAGAAGACTGGAGGAAACGTATCATACAATGCCGAGCAAGCTCGACCCGATGATGATGATGATACCACCGGTGAAGTATTTATACAAATGACTGATTCTTTATACGGGTACTTCTCTAAATAAGATTTTTCGCTTTATAAATTCGCTACATCCCTGTCAATTTTCATCTCAGATAAAGTGCTTGTATGCACAATAACACTTCATCTGAGGTGAAAATGACCGAAATGAAGCAATTTGTGAAGCGAATTAAAGCGAATCTTTAGTTTAGTCGAATCCTTACATAATAGGAGAACATTTACCATTCTATTTCAGAGAGGGGTTGCGTCCGATTGGCAGACGCCAAAATATCCGATTAGTGTCCTGCTGTAAACATTGATTTGTAAACATAACACAAACTCCAGCATGTCTATCCACTTTTATCCAGCTTCTTAGATGACGTACACTTTTTGTTTTTAGAAGCAACGGATTTGCTAAGGGTTAAGGCGGAGATTTGGGTCAAAAACTAAGCAACTCCTTAGCAACCAGTCAGGCCAGATTCGCATAAAGGTGAGCAACTAAGGATAAATCCTAGATAAAAAGACAAAGCAACTCATATACATTTGTATAAACATTAAGGCTGACAGGTTTTACCTACCTTCTTTATTCTTTAAACACATATGTTAGGCTTCGCCTCAAAATTTCGCTTAAATTCGCTTCACAATTCGCTTCATTTTCACCTTAGATGAAGTGTTATTGTGCATACAAAGTATGCACAATAACACTTCATCTTAGATGAAAATTAATAGAAATTAAGCGAATTGTGAAGCGAATTTAAGCGAATTTTTGAGACGAACCCTTACAAAACAAAAATTGCCTTAATGCCTTAGCAACTACTTAGCGACTTTGAGGCTGAAATTTCAATTTTGCCTTAGCAACCCAGGATGAAATCGAAAATTGAGTTGCTTATATAAAGAAACATGTAATTTATTATAGATAAAGTTTGATCACTAATCTAAAGTTATTCATAAATTTGAGTTACGTCAGTTAAGGCTATTTCTTAATTTAATGGATTCAAGAAAACGAGAAGCATATTTCAAAGTTGTCTTTTAAGCGTTTAAGCGCTCTCCATTCGGACGATACCCCTTGGGCCTTTATTTATGATGTTGAAAGAGCTCTTATAATCTAAATGTGAAAGATCCCTTTTTATATGAAATAGTCAGGTTGTCCACCAGTCTTGATTTTCTTGTTTTTTTGAGGAAAAGTCTTGATTTTTATGGTTTTTTGGATCGAAAATTTGCTAATGGAGATGTTTCTCGACAGATTCTAGCACGTGAAACAAGTTTCAGGGAAGAAATATTTGTGCCAGTTTCAAATTATCGAAGTTGAAAG
This sequence comes from Bougainvillia muscus, assembly GCA_032352715.1. Classification (NCBI taxonomy): domain Eukaryota; kingdom Metazoa; phylum Cnidaria; class Hydrozoa; order Anthoathecata; family Bougainvilliidae; genus Bougainvillia; species Bougainvillia muscus. Next base: position 10,834 of record JAUCNQ010088337.1, on the reverse strand, counting down.
TTGCTGTTTGGTCTTGATATTTTCATCAAATTAATCTTGATAATGTTGTTATTGTCACGATTTCTCTTGCCCATACATCAGTGGACACCCTGATAGTACTAAAAATCACAATATACGCTAAGTCTTCAGTGTCACTTTTGTGTCAAAAAAAATAATTAAAAAAATGGTAGATTGCATAAAAAATCATGTTTTACATAAGTATTTCTTCAAACAACCTGTCAGCAGGTAAAATCATTACATTAAAGGCTAAAATAACTTGTGAAATGTGTCTGGTGATCATTTTGTAGACCTTTAATTTTAAGTGTTAGGAACCGTCTCAACAATTCGCTTCACACATGTCAATTTTCATATCAGATGAAGTGTTACTGTGCATACTTTGTATGCACAATAATAACACTTCCTCTGAGTTGAAAATGAAGCGAATTAAAACGAATTTTTAAGATGGACCCTTATCTAATACTCTGTTGGAATTTTCGTATTGGTAATATATTCTAGACGAAGATCGCTACTACTCCAATTTTCTTCTATAACTCAATATAGAATAGTTTTGCATCATGTGGGGGAGTTTGATTTTATCTACACGCTTTTTGTATACAAAACAGCTAAGAACTACCCTAGGCTCAAAAGTCGTTGTTTATCTGACGGAAAAGTGATTTTAGTCGTCAAGCTTGAGGTTTTCTTCCATAGATTCCTTGCTGAACGTTTTGTGTTGCATATTCCCCAGTAGCCCTTTACTTTAAGGTGGAGCAAAAGGCTAAAGGCCAAACTCTGCTCAGGGTGGCCAGCGGTCCTGAAAAACCTGGACAAGTCCTGGAATTTGATAGGTCCTGGAAAACACCCATTTTTTAGCAATTTATTCTTGAAGTCCTTGAACTTTTTTTTCCTAGTTATACAGAAACCTTTTGGTATCAAGAATTTTTAGCTAGAAAAGGGGGGGGGGGGCGGTAAATCAGAAAGTGGGACATGTCTTAGAAAGGGGGAACTTCAGATATTTATTCAATTTTATCAGTGGTAGAAAATATGGTTGCAGGAAGTACATTTTCCAGGGTTCCAGAGAAATAAAAATCAAAAAAATTACATCATACCCCACTGTACACTAGGGTTATATACTTAGTGAATTTATCCTTGAAAAACCTGAAAATCTCCTGGAGAAGTCCTGGAATTTTGAATTTATTTTTGGCTGGCCACCCTGCGTGCTGTTTTGGTGTAATTTTGGAACTAATTAATGTGTTAAGTATAGACGCCATAATAAGCACCATCTTAGCACCTTGTTAGACTCAAACTAGGAAAAAAATAAGCACTAGCCACTAGCTCTGGTGCTTATAAAAAAAAGCGTGTAGTTGGCTGCTGTTATAACATAATTTAACTTCTTTGTGTTTACTTTTTTTCAGAAGTTCGCTTTTGTGTAATAGAAGTAACATGACTTGACCGAAAATAAAAGTTTCCTGCTTTAGTGATTTGTTAAATTCGTGTTAAATCTCCACTGCATGAAAATCGGGATTATTTCGGATTACATGTACATATAATTTCGGATTACATATAATTAATTGACATTTAGAAACACTAAATAATCATTCCGATTTTCTTTAAACATCAATTATATATATATCATCTGAAACTAATTATCCCGATTTTCATGCAGTGCTCGTTGTTTACATTGAAACAGAAGAAAAAGAGTAGGCTAATAAACTTTAATATTGTATACTAAACATACATAAACACAGGATTTCCTACTAAAACATAGATACACTACTCCTTAGGAGTTAACTTAGAACTCGTTTACATGAAGACTTTCTATAGGCAAAATGAACTGTCATGGCTTCTGTGATTGGTTAAATTTTTCCGTCGGAAAAATTTAACCAATCACAGAAGCCATGACAGTTCATTTTCGCCCGCAACGATTTTTCATGTAAACGAGTCCTTAGAGATAAAAACATATCCGCTGGGGATTAAAATGTCGTAATAATGGTGTTAACCATACAGAAATAACCTGGACAAATCACGTCTAGTACGTTATGTGACCCGCTCATAAAATGTTAAACGCCTGTTCTCTAAATACTATACTGTCGCTGGCATTGCGTCTTTCCCTTAACGGAGAAGAGATACCTCACTAGAGACCTGCCCTAGAATTGCAGCAAAGATTAAGAAATGTGCTTTACCCCTAAGAAAAATATATAGGAACCTCATGCACAGTATTCAGGGTATATCTTTTCATGTGAATTCACAAACGCGTAATGCGTCCCATCGTTTTTGGGGTTTTGGGTTTTTTATTTGAGGTGTTTGATTGTTAGTTATTGGGTAGAGAATTGACTGTCCAATGGCCGTTAAATAGAGATCGTTAAGAATCGATTTCGATAGCTTAATATAATTCATAAGATCGTTAAGAATCGATTTCGATAGCTTAATATAATTCATAAGAAAAGGATTGTTTGACTACCAGTCGTGAAAATCTATCATTCTAGTAATCTTCCATCTAAAGATCTTTTACGTCACTCATACCCCCTTAAGCGTCTGTCTGCTGAGCAACGTCCACCTTATTTTTGTCAGCAGATTAATCGTCATTTTCTTCAAGAACACTAGTCATTCCGTCCGAGAAATTGTCTTCTTCAACGACACTAGTCATTCCGTCCGAGAAACTGTTGCTACTATTCACTAAGTAATAACTAGAAGTACCGGAGCATTCGGATATACCCGAATCCCGCATGCGATCCGGATCAAAGTCTGTATCACCACTCAAAATCATGTGATTATAGAATGCTGAATTTCGTCGATCTTCATGGACCAAGCGTTTTACTTCTTCCAGTTTTTTGAGGATTCTAATAGAAAGAGTAGAGTAATAATTTGTGGTAGCAATTAGTTATTAACTAATGGTCTTGGTCGGAATAATTATTTGCTCGATTTCACCCGTTTTCCTGATTTTATCTTACAACCACCTAAAAGGCTACCTTATCGGACATATCTTTGTCGGACAAAAGTGACAAATTTTTTGAATGGTGACGAAAGTTTTGTCCGACGAAAATTTATGTCCGACGAATATTTTGTCCTGCAAAGATATGTCCGATGTCCGATACTTTCAGCTAAAAACAAATTTTATCGGACAAAATTGAGAAAATTTTGTCCTACGAATAATTTTATCGGACAAAGATATGTCTGATTAGGTATATTAAATTAATACTTACGGGTTTTCGGGATCGATTTCATATTTTTCTGTTGTTGTATTCAAGAAGCTTTCTTCTGCATCATCTTCTTTCTCGTTCTAAGTATATATAGAAACAGAATGATAGTACTGTAGGCAGTGGTCCACTCAAGTATTGATTACTGTGGTAATCATGCTTTTACTTAGTCACAGCAGTAAGAGGGATACTCAAGATTATTAATTCTTAATTACTTTATGTTTGACAATGGGTCTCTAAAGACCCATTGTCATACATAAAGTTATTAAGAATTAAAAGTAATTATACTCCATTGAGTTGCTCTGACTAGGGCTGGATCCACCACTGGTCTATAATTTTACATGTTTAATGTTTTAAGATTAAAACCGTCTCTAACTTTCACGTAGCAACCAAGGCAACAGACACTTCTTACCATAAAATGGTTGGTGAATTTTATTCGTTTACGCTAGAAAATAGTAAATATCGCTAAAAGTTATAATGTTTTGTCGTTCCACAACAAAAGTAGAAACAAAAACAAACGGACAAAACGTAGCAACATCAATTGAATATCACGTGTCAACTAGATCTTACTTTCAAGTTTAGCTGTTCTTGTAAGACTGCCCACCATTGCTCATGCCAAAACTTCTCTCCTTCAGGATGACACAAATACAATACTCTGTTATTATCGTGACTAGACAGTTCTAACCTGATGGCATATGCGAAGGAATGGAAGTCGGTACATTTACTGATCGTTGCCCCATCAAATAAAAATTGACCTAATAAGGAATATTAAAAAAACACTAAACTAAGAAACAGTTTCAAAAATGCGATTTCTAAATTCGCTTTATTTCAATCAAATTATTTTTCCAAAGAAGTGTCTTCGTGCGTACTTTATGCGCACAATGACGCTTCATCTGAGATAAAAAGTACACGATTTGAGAAACGATTAAAATTTCATTTTCGTACCAAACCCTCACAGGGTGTCCACCAACCTGGAAAACCTGGAAAACTCAGGGAAAACATTTTGGCTCTGAATATGCATTTTCTGGGGTTCTGCAAAGGTAAAACCTCCGAAATATCTCTATCAGCACCCCTCAAGTTAGGATTCGTTCCGCTCATAAGAAAGAAATCGATCTCTCTGATAAGCTGTATCGTGAATGAAAGGAAACCCCGCTTAAAAATCTCAGGGAATTTTTTAAATATTTGCCCTGGAAAACCTGGAAAGCTCAGGGTATTTTATGTTGTATTAGTGGTGGACACCCTGCCTCAAGCCATGCAGAACATAAACAATTTGAATCAAATCAAAAGGGATTGTCTCAGTGGCGGATCCAGCCTTTGTCAGAACAACACGATGGAGTATAATTACTTTTAATTCTTAATAACTTTATGTATGAAGCTGGGTCTTTAGAGACCAGCGGCATACATAAAGCAATTAGAATTAATGACTTTGAGTCTCTATTAGATGGCTGTGACTAGGTAAAAGCATGTTCTGAGTCCGCCTCTGTTGTCTCGCAATTCGTTTTATAACCAATTAATACCTTAATTGCATTCAGAGGCGGACACAGGACACGGCTTTACCTAGTCACAGCACTGGAATGGAGATTCAAAGCATGCTGAAAGTGATTAATTCTAGTAGCTTTCTATGAAGATGGTCTCTAAGACCCATCATCATACAGAAAGCCATTAAGAATTAAAACTTTTAGCTCTTCCTCGTATTGCTCTGACTAGGGCTGGATCCGTCACTGGCATTAATCTTCGCAAACATTATTTTTCACGAGTCCAAAAAAGTTGCATTTCGCGAACATTAATGTTGCCGAATCGTCGAATTTGTGACAATAAACGTATGATATATGACGTATGATATATGTAAAGAAAATGAAGTAAAGATGTTTATTCCACGCACTATGAAAAAAATATAAAAGTATAAAAAAGAAAGAAGAAAGAACATGTCAGGAAAATTACTGTCATTTCTTTCTACATTGATTTTTGCGAATCGGTCTTTTTCAAAATTTTGGCGAACAAAATTGTCTCGAATTGAGGCAAAATACGCGAAAGTTAATGTACTCGATGGTAACAAAATGGTCACACACGCTTTAACAATCCTCAAGCAAAATGTTTCAGGATTGTATAAGTGTGTATGAACATTAGGCATGAAAGGGTTAATAACCATTTGTTTGATTCAGACCTTGTTGTCACGACACCAAGAAAACTTATTAATTATTAATAATTAACAAATGTTTGTTAGCCTTACTTATGGATTCTCAATCTGGGAAGGAGTAATACCTATCGGTTGTTCTCCGTTTTCTTCATGGACTTTTGATTCGTAATAAGAGAAAACAAGGCGTTCTTTAATTTCTAAATCTTCAGACGTTGATATTGACTTATTTTCTTTCTTACTGCTACTCCGCGTTCTTCTACTGAATGATAAGGACTTATTGACACCACCTTTCTTCTTTTTGAGATCACTTAGACTGATTAGAAACCAACATAACGTGCACCATCTTTTGCACCACGTGCTACCGGATTCGAATTGTGATTCAGGGGGTGACTTATTAGCAAAACTACCAATTAAACGTTTTGATGACATCATTCTTGTTCTATAAAGGAATATGAATGAAAATGAAAACACGCTTCAGAAATGCTTATTATCAGAGGCGGACTCAGAACACGGTTTTACCTAGTCACAGTACTGAAATGGAGATTCAAGCATGCTCAAAGTAATTAAATCTAATAGCTTTCTGTATGAAGATGGGTCTCTTAGATCCAAAATCATACAGAAGGCTATTAAGAATTAAAGCGTTTAGCTCTTCCTCTTATTGCTCTGACTAGGGCTGGATCCGCCATGTTTGATTCTTCACAAAAATTCTATGAATTTTCTTTCTTCAGAAGAAGTATCTTTGTGCATATCTACTTAGCCTACTTCTTCTGTGATAAAAATGGTAGGATATGTGCTTAGCTACTTATCCTACTTGTTCTGTGATAAAAATGGTAGGATTTGAGACATAAATGTTGTGATTGGACACTTACAGCATTACCTCATCATAGGCGGACTCAGAACATGCTTTTACTTAGTCACAGCAGTAGAATGGAGACTCAAACTCGTTAATTTTTAATTGCTTTTGTATGATGATGGTCTCTAAAGACTGATCATCATACAAAAGCTATTAAGAATTAAAACATTCTTCATCGTGTTGCTCTGACTAGGGCTGCCACTGCCCCTCATAAATGAATTAATATTTTAAAAGAAGCATGAATGTATAAGAGCTTATGAGGGGAAACTTGCCACTGGTGATACTAGTGTGGGTAGTGTGGGTGAACCTATCAGGGCCGAATCCAAGAGTAGGCACACACCTGCTCGAAAGTGCAAAACTAATAACATTTCTTTGAAATTCTAACGGTTTTCCACTTCTACTATTTTTAAGCTTCTTGATTCGACTCTGCCTATCTACACTATTCAACGTGAGGCTATTAATGGATATAGTAAATGCCTTCTCTGTTATGATCTGCTCTCTTCTTCTTGAGGAGTGTAATATGCTATCATCTAAAAACGTTTTTCGACGCCTTAGCAAAAAACGCGTTGGAACATATCAGAACGTGTATACTGATAAGCGTATAAATTTCGAATTCTTTTAGAGCTTCGTCATTACATGTTTACTTCGTTAGTGCGATTGCATCAAAATCCGTATAACCTGTTTCGGATTTCATATGATTATTTGAGGTTTAGAGAAAATCCGCATACGTATATTCCGAAATAGATTATCCCGATTTTCATACAGCGTTCATACCACCATTATTCAACATTCTGTACAAGTGTTCCGTAAGAGAAGATTATGTTCTTAAAAAAATACATATTTATTTTATCCAGCCTTGGAATATGCTTATCCTAGTGGCGGATCAACCCTAGTCAGAGCATTACGATGGTGTATAATTACTTTTAATTCTTAATTTCATTATGTATGACGCTGGGTCATTAGAGACCCAGCGACATACATAATGTAATTAAAATTAATGACTTTGAGTACTCAACTTACTGCTGTGACTAAGTAAAAGCATGTTCTAAATCCGCCTCTGATCCTATGCTTAAATTTCAAGGAATTTCATCCTATGTATGCGTATAAAAAAAACACACGTTTTAACGTTGTAATAACGTTGCTACGACGTTGTTTTAACGTTGTGTGCCAGCTGGGATACTGTATATCTTTCTCTGTACTGATCAATTTACATATGAACATAAAATGTTTGAAATGGCTCCTCGCATCCGTGCAAAAGACCCATTAACCTTCGTGAATTGTTGATATTATAAAACTGTACTGTTTGGAGAACATTGAAAAATCTGTTATTTTTACCTCCAACTTAAATAAGAAGCTTATAAAATATTGTAGTTAGGACGTTCCCTTTGAGATATAAAGTTAATTGAGTTTTATTCTTAAGATTCCCACTGAGTAAAAGTATCAGACGGTAAAAGGATTTACGTTATTATCAACGTTCACATTAACCTTTAGACTGCGTTGTTTTTTAGGTTATCAAGCCTCAAGCATAATTTTTAGCGATACTGGGACTTATAGGAGTGCAACTTCTATATCTTCAGAATTAAAAATGCTCTGATATTCAATGAGCCCATTCTGAAAATCTCGCTTTATCTAGTTCCTAACGCACACAACCAAAAGTGCTCAATACAACTGCCCTCTCTGTGCAACAGTTCACTTCCAGGCCTAAAAATAAGTCCATTTTCTGAAAAGTCACTTTTTTGACCATTATTGTTGAAACAGTAAAATAAAGTGGGGGAAACTTTTGTAAACTTGATATAAACCACTAAAATAGTATTTACGGTTCCTATGCGTGATGACACAATATAGAGCTTGGTTTTTAACGGTATGTCTAAAAACGCCAAATGGCGTCCTTCGGATTTCCTAACATCCTAACATTAACATGTAAGAGCTCTAAAGGATTAGGGAATGCACGTTAAACTTCCTACTCTTCTGCTGCAACCGTTGCTCTTTAAAAGATATTATCATACAACCTGCAGAAATCTGGAGTAAAACCCCAGATTTCATCAGGTTGGTTGATAAAGTTGTAAAAGGATAACACAACGTTACATGTAATGAACTCTAAATTTATTATAAAATATATTGCCTGTTTTGTTGTCTGGTTTTGTCGTTTCAGATATTGTATCAGCACTGGTTTCCAGTTTAAAAGTACACGGTATCCAACCTCGTCCCCAGGGCTTTTCGCTTTTTCATTTAATAAAAAAGCGAAAAGCCCTGGGGACGAGGTTGCACGGTACCCTAAAGGATAACACTGACATTCAAGTGACATTCCATTACTTATTGCTGATTTTGCCCTTTCTGAACTTAGTACATACATGAAGCGTGAAAAAGGTCTGTGTATTTAGTTACCTGAAACAGAAAATAACGGGCCAGGGTCTGAAACGCACTACTCTCGGGTGCTTAATAGAAGGGAGGAGACGTTGTTTCTTTTTGGAAAATTTCCAACCGTGTCGTAAAAACAATTGTTATGCATAGGCTGATCGAGAAAACTCCTTAACTAAGGGTTCGTCTCAAAAATTCGCTTTAATTCGCTTCGCAGATCGCTTCATTTTCACCTCAGATGAAGTGTTATTGTGAAAACTGACAGGATTGAAGCGAATTTCTTAAGTGAATTGTTGAGACGGTTCCTAAGTCAAATCAATAAAAAGCAGAAGAAAACTCATTAATTTTTGATAGTTTAACAATTGATTGTTTGCCTTTTCAAGGCTAACGATCATTTGTTAACTATGAAAGGTTATTTAGTGCGGTAGTCTCCATCTTGGTGTTCTGGCTACGTATGAATCCGCCACTGTCATGTGTAACGTAGAAATACTTACAAACTTTTATTAAGTCTTGTTGTTGTATTTTGCTTATATCTTGTCTTTTAATGTTCTACTTTATAAGATGTGAGATCTATTTATACTGTCACTATTTATCTCATTAAATTCTCATATTAATGCAATTTAATCCTTTTATTTCTATATCGATTGCTCTAAATCCCTAAAAACAAGTATTGAAAGCAGCATTGTTTGATCCAGTCAAAGCAATGAAACGGAGAGCTAAAACGATGAAATGGAGAGTTAAAAGTAATTACTTCCTGACTATTTAATACTTAAACCTCGTTCCCAGGGTGCGATCTCGCAAATCAGAGAAAGAGAAAGGACCAATGAAACGAGGTTGTTGAATACTTCTAAAATGCCTCTAAAAGCATCACCATATTTAAAGGTTATTGCAAACTAACAGGCAGATTTAGCACTCCATCGTGATGCTTTACTCCTATATCGGTCAATATTTATAGTTCATCAAAACTAAGGGTGCAAGTATAGAGCACGCAGTTGGTGTAATCTCAAAATATTAGGTTTAAAAGACGTCCTTTTCACGTGATATTGGTCTTGTGCTTGAGTTTCTTCGCTGTATCAATTATGTATTAATTAATTAAGGTTTAGATCTAGCTGAAAATGTGCTTCTTAAATCGCTTCTTTTTCATCTCTGAAGAAGTGCAGTTGTACATACGAAGTATGCTGAGCTTCGGAGCTCTCTCATTTTAGCCTTACGGGATCTAAAACCTCATACCTGGGATAAGCTATATACAAGTCTAAGAAGAAAAAAGATAGAAATCAAACGAATTTGTAAAGCGATTCTTCAAAATACTGACATGCAGAGTGTAGATGCAGTAGTTATCTGTACATACTCACTTCACTACTAAACTAACGAGTAAAACTTTGAGCACTCTATGTTTCCATTGCTGATAATTTAAATTCTCCATCTATTCAGCGATAATCTATAGTTTCATATGCTGCTAAGGTTTCAGCGATAATCTATAGTTTCATGTGCTGCCAAGGTTTATTCCCCTCTTGCTAAAACATATGATTTTCACACAGTATTAACACTTTATTGCATGATCCTGCAGCAATATGCTGTAAAATTCCTGAATTGTTTAAGTTTGTGTGGCCATTTTACAACATATGTTTTCACACAGTATCAATTTTGTTTCATTTTTACATTCGTGTCATCAGTTGATGTGGATCTAGACGAAATAGCATTGTTAAAAGTATATATTTTGCGGTTCCTCTGATATAAGACATTTGGGACCCTGATAAGCATACAACTAGAAGCTTTTGCGAGTAGAAACATTCGCGAATTTCACAAATATCGAAAAATTCGCAAACGTAAGGCGACGCGAAAATTCTACATCGATCGATTCGCGAAAGATTATGCTCTTCAGAAGTAATGAGCTAAACTTTCTCTGATAGGAAATAAATATTCTTATTTATCGACGTTCGTATCTTTCTGATACATTTTCAAGATAGTGAGATTTAACACTTGTCTCCCACACGTCCTGTGGCTTTGGTACTAACATTATTTTTTTGTTTCGTATCTACTCTGTCTTTTTTATTTCACTTTGGTTTTTGCAGTATTGAAGAAGAAACATTATATAGTGTGGAGAACCATTACATTGTAATAAATGACGTCACATATGACGTAACTATACTTTGACGCAATGCTGGAAGCAAGCATGCATTTCTTTAGCAAACCCGCCAGTATCCTGGTTGATACCATCAGGTGCTAAATTTTGCACCTTGCATATTCAGTGATCTTCAAAGTATGTTCGAGCTAGAGAATTGTCAACCTCCAGCTGTTGAAGAATGACAACTC
>JAUCNQ010088226.1:0-12226 GCA_032352715.1 Bougainvillia muscus | reverse complement strand
CAAAATCGTGCACTCAGGTTTGCCACTCCAAACTTAAAAAACCCGCGAAAATACGATATAAAAATGCCCACCTTACTCTACTACGGCCTCTTTACGAAGCTACCCCGAGACACCTGAAATACTGAGTTAGAATCCAGTGATTCTAAGCTTCGCTGATCAAATACTGAAGTGAGCTAATTTTTGACTCATTATACTATATATAGCTATTCTGCATGCAGCATAATCAATAGGAGAAGAGACCATAGGAAATAAGCCGAGTTTATATAATGCATAATGCTCCCCCCCTATGAAAGTCATGATTAACTAATGCTGAACTTCTGGCACATATGTTACCAAGCACACAAAGAAGCTTTGGGCGTGGTCAAATTCGGCAAGACGTCATTTTTAAGCTAATGACCTCATAATTAGCCTGTAATATTGCGAAAATAGCAATCTGGCTTTACATTAGCTAAATAGTTTTTTTCGAGACATTTCTGTCACATATATGATGTGGATGTAAAGATAAGTGTCCGAAAAACGTCCAAAAGCATTTTAAGCCGAAAAGATGGCGAAATACCTGCTTTCCGGAAAAATTACTTCATCTTCGGAAATCTCTTACATAAATTAAAAATTGTGAAAAGTTTCATTCCAAAGTGATAAGTAACAAAGAAAATACAGACTAATATTTCAGTATTTTCAATGGGAAATATGAGAAATTTGATAGGTGGTTCTGATCAATGACCTATAACTTTTGAATTAGCACCCTGAACAACTGAAAGTTTGTCACAAGATGCAAAATAGATTTATACTAAAAGTGACAAAGTGTCAGAGCTGTTCAAAAATTAGTTTAAAAGTTATTAAAACAAAACGGAGGGGGCCATTATGCCCCACCCCAGTCTTAATAGGGTTAACCCTATAAAGCCTTGGGGCAAATAGCCCCCTCCCTCTGTTGGAAAAGTTTTAATAACGTTTGAAGTACTTTATTTTAGCATTTGAAACTGTGAGCTATTTTACAAATTTTGGCAAAGTTTCAGGGTGATATCACTTACACAACAGAAGTTATATGTCATTACGCAAAGCCATCTTTCAAAATTACGGTTATTTACGGCCGAATCCTTACAAACTTTGAGCAAGTATAACTCCAGTTCCCAATGACTTTAAGCAATGAAACGCTGCATGTGAATTATCTGTCCCAAATTCTTTCATATTAGGTATATAAAAGCCCGTGTCTAATTTTATGACGTCATATACAGTCATTACGTCGTTTATAGGCACGGTTTCCTTGAAAAGACATATACCACAAAATGCTGATGGAATGAAGTCGTGATAAAAAATCATATTGTTTTGGAAACTACATCATACCGTAAATGCTCTAATAAACGCCCACTCCCGAATAAACGCCCCTCTCTAATAAACGCCCAGTCTAAAAGTTGAAATATTAATAAACGCCCCTCTCTAATAAACGCCCTAGGCGTTTATTAGAGGTATAAAACAAGTCATGTCATGAACACAAACGGTTGATTCTAACCAATTCGATACATGATGTATGATCCATTTGGGCAAATTGACTGAAAGTTACGTTGGATTCGAATCAAATGGAAGAAGAAAGCAACTTTATTGACAGTTTATAACAGTGGAATATAAAAACTTCATGTTGTATTTAAACGCCCACACCAAAATCTCCAAAATTATTAAACGCCCCTCTCTAATAAACTCCCCTCTCCAATAAACGCCCAGTAAAATAGTTGAAATAATAAATAAACGCCCCTGGCGTTTATTAGAGCATTTACGGTACCTGCTATAGCTGTAAATAACGAAATCATTAATGAAGTATAAACATAAGAAAAATGATTTACTTTTTTTCCAATGGGTTTTGATCAACCATTGAATCTCAGTTTAAATTTATTATTTGAATAATAAGGCCTAATCTACATCATAAAATTAAAATATTCGAATATTTTGTGTATGATCGTGGTATATGTTGTGCTGTATAGGAAGATTCTGAATACTCTTCAACCTAGTCAAAGCAATAAAAGGAGAACAAAACTCACTAATCTTTAACATTTTAAGAAATGGTTGTTAGGCTTTTAAAGTTTAACGATGAGTAGAAGTGTATTTGTGCAAATCGAGTACGCATAAAGACACTTCTATATAGATGAAAATTGATACGAATTTATACGGAAGCCCATTAGGGACATGACGCGTAGCCATCTAACACATGGCTGCGCAAAATGAAATTACAGAGTAGCTATTTACAATAAATGACTACGCAAAGAAGATTTATTGCGTGGCCATTTACAACACATTGGTACGCAAAGAAAATTTCCTGCGTAGCCATTTACAATGCATCACCACGCAGCGAAAAATTATTCCATTATTTACATATGCAGAAGTCCATTGTGCATAATTTATTTGTTTTGAGATAATATTCAAGTTATACCAAGGTTACACTAATAAAGCAAATTTTGAAGACCACGATCACTCTTACGAACAATAACAATAATCTATTTATCGTAAAAATCTTTAGATATGTTAAATCATATCTTATCATACTAAACCTTTAGGAACTTCTTCATCTTCTTTTTCATGCGAAGGGTTAACCCTGTAACGCACGATTGTACTTAAAGGGTTACACATGCTTTAACCATTTAAAGCATGTATGTCCATTTGATTGGAAACCAGTCGTTGAATTTCTATGTACACGTATGTATGATGAAGACTTTCTATAGGCGAAATGAACTGTCACGGCTTCTGTGATTGGTAAAAATTTTCCGTCGGAAAAATTTAACCAATCACAGAAGCCATGACAGTTCTAAATGTTCTTCCAGATTGTCATATAATCATACGTTATCCGAAATGTTTTTGTTCATTTTCCGATTATTTATACATGATGATCCTTTCATTGTTGGGACAAATGTGGCTCCTGTTTCCGGGTCCTGTTCTGTTTAGAGCTCCATTTAAGCTACAGACAGTAGCATATGCAATGTAAATGTAACATCAGTTTTATGAAGATCTGAAACATACTTAACGGATTGCTACGGCAGATTATCTCTAGTCAAATCAGGATAGACCTTAAAATATGCTTAATGTTGAATTTCAATCAGTTCATGATGCAAAACTCTGATGGCTAAAACAACCTTAACTAACCGCAGCAAAAGCATGAATTTAAAGAATGTTTTTAGGTAACAGATTCTTATTACTTAGAAGACACAAAGACGAAGATTGTACTATTTTCACCACAGAAGAAGCGCATTGTGCATTAGCAAATAGATGTATTATACTTCTTGTAAATCATATCCTCGAGGTGACAACCATATCAATAGGTGATGGTGGGAACGAGGTTGGTATGGGTAAAGTTTATGATCAAGTTGTTAAAAATATTGCTTATGGTAAAGAAATTGCTGCTTCTATATCATGTCAACATTTAATTCCTTGTGGTGTTTCAAATTCAAATGTTTATACTATCTTGTCAAAATGGTATAAAATATTTAAAAATTGCAGATTCTTTACTAGCTGACTCGGAGGTATGAGTACTGTACATTATTACTTATATCGCGGGCACTGTAGCCGGGTAACGTTCATTTAGCGGGCATAAATGAGCATAACCACCCGCTCAAGATTTGCAATGCAGTTTCGAACATTTTTGAATATTTTTTAATTATCATATCCGAATTTTATTTTATCATCATCATAACATGTAACATACAAAACATCAAACGTTGAGAATAGATTGAGGGGTAGGATACCATTGCCTTGCTCTTCGAATTCTGAGGTCACATCGCTAAAATTAGACAACAAAAAACGAAACAAACGAGAGGTGTCCCGTAGATATGAGTAATATTAAAAATAATACTCATTTATTCGAGCATTGTTGTCATTTGCTTCCCTTAGTTTTTGATTCTCCACCCTTCAGTGTTATTTACGCCCTTTGCTTCGCATCGGGCGTAAATAATACGGGCGGGCGGGCGGACAATCAAAAACTGCGTGCCGCAAATGACAACTATGTCTTCCAAATGAACATTATTGTTATATTAATAGTAAGCACTAATCAATCTGACGCTTCCCCTTGATTTCTTTGAGACAGTAAAAGTGTCCTTTCAGTGTCCTTTCAGTGTCCATTCAGTGTCCTTTCAGTGTCCTTTCAGTGTCCTTTCCTTTCAGTGGTGGATCCAGCCCTAGTCAGAACAGCACGATGAAGAACTAAACATTTTAATTTTTAATAGCATTTGTATGATAATGGGTCTTTATACAAAAGCAATTAAAAATTAATGAGTTTGAGCATGCTTTTGATCTCCATTATATTGCTTTGACTAAGTAAAATCATGTTCTGAGTCCGCATATGCCTTTGTATGTAAAACAGTCCTAAAAGTACCTAAAAGTAATAAAAAGTAGATATTCATCGAGCTGTTTTCCATAAATATTGCCCCTATTATACTGACCAGATGCTGCCCTCCTGTTCTAGATCCTGTATTGACATGTTTATTTTGATGTGTGTTCGGTGAGTGTAAATATTCAGTGCAATACCAATTATTTTACTTTATTTCGTCCTATGGTTAAAATCTCTTATTCCATCAGCCAATATATTTCTCTCAGGCGCTGAAACCAAAACTAGGGAAAATCAATTTTACCTAAAAATCAGGTACCAAGTCTACACCAGACCTTTTTGGGCGACGTCTGAAAAACCGCTGTATCACGTTGTCTCAGTATTGTTCATTTTAGATTTTTTATTGCGAATATTGAATAAGATTTTCAACAGAGTAATACATTATTTCTCTCGAAATAGTTCAACTTACACTGCATAAAGGTTAGTTACTGACTAACGATTTTATCAAGTAAGCAACCCTGCTGAAATCCAACTGTATCCGGACTTATTTTCAGTCCGTATTCGTCCGTATTACGATAGAATGCTCGCATTCTGTGGTAATACCGACGTTTACGGACTGCATACGGGAATAAACGGACTGTATAAAGGTCCGCATGCAGCTGGATTTTGTGCAGTGACTCTGCTGAAGTCTGGAGTTTTACAGGATTTAAACTGCAATAAGAGAACAGCGTCCAATACGTTTAATGAAGAAATATTTATGTAAAAATACATACTTGTAGCCTAAAAGGCCTGGATAAGTGCCAGATTTTACTCCAGAGTTTTTCAGACTGTACGATAAATTCCTTAAAAGTAAACATATCATTATTTATGCAATGTTTTTATCTTTTCTATCTTTCTTCAATAATTTTTAAACAATTAATCCTTTTACCGCTGAAAGGAAATAAGACGAACAAGAACACTCATGGCATCCTTTTGGGTGATTAGAACTATTTATATCCTATTTATATTCATATTTCATTGTCATTTGTAATACAGTATAATACCGGTAACTCGAACCTCCAAGGGACCAAAGAAAACAGTTCGACTTAACGAATGTTCGAATTCAGCGAAGTTCCTGTTAAGCCAAATTCTGGCAAAAATAAGACATTGGTTCGAGCAAAGGCGAGTTTTTTCATGATAAGAAAATAATAAGTGCACAGTGAAGCCGATTTGTGGCAGAATGTACAGTGACGATATATGTCTGTTTTACCTCAAGAACGGCTTAAAACGAACATGTTCAATATTCAACATGTTTTGCGATTTCCTTGCCCGAGTGAAAACTTCGAGTTATCCCAAGAAATAAGCCGTAGAAAGACAAAAATAAGACCAAATATGGTTCGAGATAAAGAATGTTCGGGAAGGTTCAATGGACCGGAGGAATTAGTTTGAGATACTAAAAATTCGAGTTACCCGGTGTTCGAGTAACCGGGATTATACTGTATGTTGATTAAATTCCAAGAGAGTAAAACAACGTACTCAGGGTCATTTTCCAATAAGATACATGTGTAGGCAGGAACCAAGTTCACACGACAAAAAGAGACTTATACCAACACTGTTTAAGAAGAACATTGTTAATTTTTACATTATGTGTTGGCTCGATATAAAGAATATATTAACACCAGCACTCCATGAAAATTCATGTTTTAAATTAAGTATTTTGTCAAACAACCTGCAAAAATGCGCAGAGTAAAACTCCAGATTTCAGCAGGTTGGTTGATAAAATTGTTAAAGGATAACAAGTTTTTATGCAGTGCGAAAACTGGGTGTATTATGATACCTTCTATCATGAATTCTTAAAACAACTATGTGCATAAAACGAATGATGAAGGAAAATAAAAACAAGAGAATTTGTGTAGTTATTTTCTCTCTATTTTATCACTACATGTCACTATGTAGGTATTGAATGCAAACAATTGATTTAAAGTCGATTAGATATATAGATAACCTTAATCTCGTATTTTTAATCAATTCTGATTGATTTAAAAGTCAGATTTAATGCCAGATAAAAGCTTATCTATATTTAATAATCCCTTAACCAAAGCTTAGAGATTCGAACAGCTGGGCTCGAAATTTAACTATCGTGCAATCAACATTGATTACAACTTTTCTTGCAGTTTGCTAACATCCAAACTGGATTATTCTGACATTCACCATTTCTTGCAAACTTTGGACACTCGGTATCACTATCGGTACAAACTGAACCACATTGATTACAACTTTTTTTGCAGTTTGCTAACATCCAGACTGGATTATTCTGACATTCACCATTTCTTGCAAACTTTGGACACTCGGTATCACTATCGGTACAAACTGAACCACATTGATTACAACTTTTTTTGCAGTTCGCTAACATCCAGACTGGATTATTCTGACATTCACCATTTCTTGCAAACTTTGGACACTCGGTATCACTATCGAAACAAACTAAACAAAATACAAGAAGATAATTTTATAAGTTTTGTAGTGAATATGTACAGAGACATAGACATACTTCCAGTCAGACTAAACGCTTAGAAGGATGAGGAGAAATCAATTTTAGTTAATAGCTTATAGTAATTCACCCGATAAGTACTTGCTGGATATTAACCTTTCGTTAGGTCTCGTTAAATACGGACATGTACACTTAAACAATCCTTAAGCATTTTGCTACAGGATTGTTATAGTGTGTTTGACCATTTTGTTTTCATCAGGTACTGAAGAGTTTATTAATAGCTTATGCTATAAGAAATTGCTAGATATTAACCCTTTACTATCAAGTTCTTTTGGTGTCTAGCAAAGGATAATTACAAATAAAATATGTGTGAACATTTTTCAGCATTATGCCATAATGAGTCTTCATCTTTTGATCCCACCACGTTAATTTACCTTACTAGAAACAAAGCGTTTGGTAAATCATGGTTTATGAGGCACTGCCACAGGTACGTCAATGTCAAAATTTAGTTTTCCAAAGAATTTGACGTACAGATAAAAGTACACGTTACCTCCTGTATGAATTTTATTGTAGCTTGTCTATCAAGTAACAAAAAGCTGCTCGGCTAAATGACTGGGAGGAACAATGCCGGGACAGAGAATTTGAATGTTTCTTGAAACATTCAAAACGTGTGGTTACAATCAATTTGGACTAGCCATTTTGGAGGTTTAATTTTGCAGCATATATTACGCGACAGTTAATTCTATTTCGTGAAGCAGAGATAATTTTGTTTCCATTTTGTGCGTGTGGTAAGCCCAATCTCCGCAGTCAGCGTATCCGTAGCAGTGTTGCCCAATTTAATGTTTGCCAGCCTTCATTTTTCCTTCACTATTGGGCGCTAGGGAGTAGAATGACTACCCAATGCCCAGATTTCAATGCAAGAATGTTCAGAAAGTGTTGATGCATGCAATGTTTGTCTTTCTTGATACCAAAAGTTGTTGACTTGAAGAACAAAATTTTATTACATTTTGCTTACATTAAATGCTTGCACTGTTATTGGCTAGTGAAAACCAAGCTTTTTAATTTCTGTTACAAATGTTTTGTAGTCTCAGTGTGGAAAGGTCTATAAACTAATAATTTAAAGGTAATGCTTAATATTTCCACAGTAACTTTATGTGAAATTGCAATGTTTTAACGAGTATCCTTTAAACACGATGTGACATATAATTGGATAAAAATTACGCATACTTTTAAATTACATCGCTTTAATTTTACCTTGCTGCTTTGAAAATCGATCAAATGGAAAAAATTACAGTACTTCGATCAGAACTCCCTGAGTTCGACATTGTTATCGGTGGTGTTCAAAACGTCAGGAAACATTCACTAACTGTGTAAAATAAAATCAAGTGCAGTGGCGGATCCAGCCCTAGTCAGAGCATTGCGATGGTGTATTATTACTGTTAATTCTTAATTAAATTATGTATGACGCTGGGTCTCTAGAGACCCAGCGACATACATAATATAATTAAAATTAATGACTTCGAGTACTCCACAAACTGCTGTGACTAGGTAAAAGCATGTTCTAAATCCGCCTCTGAAGTGCGTACAAAGACTGGGTTTCTCCCAGTCAAAAACGATGATATAGTGGTATATTAGAATATATAAATTACGACAAACTTAGTGAAGAGGTCAAAAGGTTGCTATCAGGTCGTTTTTTATACGCCTGGGGTTCAGTTGTTCGAACATGTTGAATAAACAAGAGTTTTGACCTAATCTGACAGAGAAATAAATTTTGATTGGTTACTTCTGTAGCAGAAATCAAACAATTATTGGTAATTACTTACATGTTCGGCACTGAATGAATTAAATTTAATTACCTCCTGGTTGTGGTCCGCCACCATTATTACAATTATACATGGCTGCAATGGCTCGTAAATCTGTAGCTGAGAAATACGTATTACCAAGAACCATATTTGGATTACTCTTTGATTCGATCGTATTCCATCCATTTTTTGAAAATTCATATTTTCTGTAATGCATAATGGATTGAAGGTCATAACCTTGACCGTAATAGTTTGAATTGTATGTTTCGAAGTTATAGAATTCGCCTAAAATGATATAATAGATATTAAACGCTCACAAATTTTCCTAATTATGTAGGAGACACCGTATAAAAAATCCTATTTTTACTAAGGGACCGTCCACAAAATTCGTATCGCAATTCGTATCAATTTTCATACAGAACGAGTGTTTTTGTGCATACTGAGTATGCACAAAAACACTTTTTCTGCGATGAACTGATGTATTACAATACGAATTTGGTGGACGGTCCCTAAGTACTTTATCAATAAACCTACTGAAATCTGAGTATACTACATACCTATAGTATAGGTATAACTCCAGATTTCAGCAGGTTGGTTCATTAAATCGTTAAAGGATTTAACATATAACAATACTTTTTATGCAGTTACAGCATGAGCTTGATTGAGAACAGGGCTGGTTCCGCCACTAGTATAGAGTAGTAAAATTAATTTTATATATTTTCAAAGCTGTAACCCTTTGCTGTATACGTAGTGAACGCTTTACAAAATGATTTTATTGGAAACCCAAATTGTGTTAATGCTTTTTCCCTGCAGAGGCGGACTCAGAACATGCTTTTGCCTGCGCAGGGTAGTTACGGACAGGAACAGAAGGTCAGGAACCAGTTTCCACCGCTTCCACAGATACAATTGTGTTTATTTCATGCTGGGGACTTCTGGAGTGGTACGTCACAGAATGCCAAAAACTCGCAGGACCAGGATTTTTGGTTGGTGCTAAGACGTGTCGTTGTCAATTGGCACTAATTCCGAAATAAATATCATTGCGGAAGCGGTGGAACGATTTTGCTCCGCATTACAGTTCGTAACTATGCTAAGTAGTCACATCCATCTAATGGAGACTCAAAGTCATTAATTTTAATTACTTTATGTATCTAAGGACCCGGCGTCATACATAATGTTATTAAGAATTAAAAGTAATTATGCTCCATCGTATTGCTCTGACTAGGGCTGGATCCGCCACTGCCCCGTGTATGTTAACATTCTCCTACGAGGTATTTGTTAGTGGTAGCGAGGATCGAACGCACACTACTGGAAATAGACAGAGTTAATCATCTGCATACTTCGATTACAGGTATTTAGTTCAAAAGGTTTACTCTGAATAAAGCTTGATTCTGTTTCTGACGTTTCTGAAAACCCATATAATGCGAGTTACCGACACATTTTGATACAGCACGGTGTTATATCTATTAAGGCTGTTGTTTATAACATGGATACACACAGTAAAAATAAGTGCCTGTGAAGGAATTAAAACCATTAAAATTTCAAATAAATAGTTTTACACTTTTTCGCAGGTGTTTGGCTACTCTTAGATCTGACCCTGCTTAACATCGTTTGTTACCGTTAGGTTTCATTGCAACCTCGTACTCAAGGTTTTCTCGCTTCTTGTTAGAAATTGACAGAGTCGTCAAATTTTATAAAAAAGACACTTCTGAATAAAAATTGATAAAAATTAAATGAATTTGTGAATCAAGTTGTTGAGACAAACTCTCACCATTTTCTATGTTATTCCAGAAAATGTTGACATGATTGTCACGATCATTTCGACTTTGTTCATGGAAAAACCCAACAGCGTGCATCAGCTCATGAATTGCTGTACTAGGTTGTAAACAACCGTTACCCATTTTTAAATATTGACGACCACCACCTCGACCAATTACTGACCAGCACCTGAAAAAGAAAATTATTTTTATAAACCTACAGTGAATATAAATCTTATACGGAAAGAACAATTTTTACAGTCTTAACTCCTCCTTTGACTTCAGAGCTGGTTTAGCATGGAATAATTTGTCAGAACCAATCAAATCAATCAAAAATATATCCGAATTTAAGCATTTTCTATTGGACATTACCATTTACTACAGATGTAAAATCTGCTCTTAGATATGAATGTTTTAATATTAATTTTTATGTTGTGAACCGTGTAACTCGTGATCGCGTGATGTCTAGGAATGATCGCACATGCTTTTACAATCCTGCAGCATTTGCTGCAATACTGCTTTAGGTATGTCTGGCCATTTTAAAACATTATGTTTTTAAATGGTTAATGTTGTTAATCATTTTATATTGGTTGGATTAAATCAGTACTTATTGTAACCGTAAAGAAAGTATAAATCAAATCAACATGTGGTGGGTACTTATGTGTTACGTACTTACGTTAGTTATGCAGTGGCAGATGCAGTTAAACTTTGTCATATGAGCTGTCTCCATACAGACTTGTAAGCCTGTGATTTTGAAGAAAATCTCATTTTGCCTTTTGTCGGTTTTGGCACCTACAATCCTGTCCAATTAATTTTGGACTTAGAGACGAGAAACTGACAATTGGAGGAGCCAAAAGCTTAACGTTTTTGTTTTTAACGATCGAAAAGACGGTTTTTTAACAACTTGCTGATCCGCTTGCACGATCATTGTAGACTTAGATCTTTAGATCTTTAGTTTTGAGTTATAACTTCTTCGTGATATCTGCAACCTTGCCTTGACGCGCCATATCATTAAAAACTAGATTTTTCGGTACCGTGTGGCCACTAAGAGCCAAAACCGACACTGTTCCAAATCGTTTTCTCTTCAAAATTACAGAATAACTAGGATTCGTCTGCCAACGTTTGACAGTCAGACGTTTAAAGGTTCCTGATGTGCTACTTTGTCAACGGAGTTGCACCAATTTCACAGTAGTGCAGAAAAACCGAAAGTGTACATAATTAGTTATCAAGATTGTAGTAGTTAAATCATGGCTGCAAATCGAGTTTTTAACGATAGGGCGCGCCAAATCTTGGTTGCAGACACCACGAGAGAGTCACAACTCAAAACTAAAGATCTAAAGTTATAACTCTACAATGATTATGCAAACTGGAAGAAAACCGTATCTTGGATGATTTAATAAAAATAATTTATACTTGTGGTACATGCACATGATTGGATTCAGAGCATCACGGTGAAGAATTAGAAGTTTTAAATCTTAATAGCTTTATGTATATTAATGCATCATTTTTACTGAAAATACAGTCTTTGATAAATCTATTATGGCAGAAAGACGTACGTATACAATAAGAGAGACGTACATGTACATTAAGTGTTTTTAAAGTCGAATATTTGCAACTGGTAGTCAGGATTCCCAACGTTAACCCGCTTCTTATAACCTCTATTTACGTTTCATATTTTTAATTTTTGTGTGTTTTGATTAAACTTTGATGAGCGGGTACGTTGGGTTGCAGCGCTAATTTATCCTGGTCAGTATATGTTATACATAATTATATTGTCATTTCATAATTTGAATAATATTATACTGATTCTGTGTCTACTGTCTACGGAAGCAGCCATCTGTACGTGTTCTTCAAATTATGTGTTCGGTAAATATTTGAAAAATTCCTACAGAAGTGT
>JAUCNQ010088115.1:0-12227 GCA_032352715.1 Bougainvillia muscus | reverse complement strand
CGCAAAACATCCACGTGTTCTGTGAAGGAGAGCCTTTTATCAATGAGAATACCCAACAGCTTTACAGAATCACTCTGCAAGACTTTTACCCCATTTACGTTTATTCTAACTGGTTGTTCCTTCATTTTACTTCCTAGAACCAACAGTTGGCATTTGTCTCCATTTAGTTGGAGACCATTCACAGAAATCAAATGTGAGAACCTCAGCCATTTTTCGTTCCAGTGTATCTTATAAAATATCAATGCATATATCACTACTATAAAGAGTATTGTCGTCAACATAATTACTTCCTTCCCTTCCGAAAACCAAAGAGTGTCGGGCAAAGTTTTGACGACATGAAAGAGCTAAGCTGATCGAACATGATCCTTAAGCGTCCTTTGAACTTCGTCGAGAGCGTTCGCACCAATGTTTTCCAGACTGACTTAGTATTTATTACTAACCTTATGATTGACCAACCCTATCCTGGGTTTTGAATACCAGGGAATCTGACTATGCCAACCGTACGGTCTCCAAACAAAAATATCTGCTGAAAATCTAAGATTATGAAATAAAAGCATTCCATAATAACAACCAGGCGTTTGATTTTAAAATTCTAAAGCGTCAACATAAACAGAATAATGAGAAAATTTGAATACATTTTTGTGAAAAGTTTGATTTAAGGATAGTGTAAACCCAAAACACATGTTCAGGATAGTGTTA
Organism: Bougainvillia muscus; assembly: GCA_032352715.1. Taxonomy (NCBI): domain Eukaryota; kingdom Metazoa; phylum Cnidaria; class Hydrozoa; order Anthoathecata; family Bougainvilliidae; genus Bougainvillia; species Bougainvillia muscus. The sequence continues at coordinate 11,528 of JAUCNQ010088115.1, read as the reverse complement.
AATATATTTTGAACCGTTGGGATTCATAAGATGAAAGTATACATTTTGAAACCGTCTTGGTATGGCCTATTTTTATCCCCCTACAGATGTGTCGGTAAGATGAAAGAGATTATGGTCAAATTTTTCTTGCGAGGGAACAACTCCCCTCCATTCTATTTTATGTCATAAAATGAGGAAAGAAGTGAAAAAAGTAGGACAATTTTTCTTTTTTCCTCATTTTTCCTAGAGATCCGGGTTGGTATAATTTACGATCGACGATCCACGAGCCACGATCCATGATCCACGATCCATGAATCAAAAACAGCCAATTGGAACATGATGAAGTAGTGAACATAAAAATGACAACTTTCTCCAATCAAATAAACTTATTTTGTGTTACTGCTTTCGTTTCTTTCACAGGTGTCATTTTATTTGCATTAATTTCTTTCCCTTTTGGTTGCAATTGCTGCGTCATTAATAAGTAAAACCCACGTTTAAATACTTACCATGTCTTGCTCAAAGTTTTCGATGAGCTTAGGGTCAATAAAAACCGACAGTTTTAATCTATCACCTGTTTAATTTCAACATTTTACTGCAGTGGTGAACACGCTTTAACAAAAAGCGACATAACATTTCGGGTAACATGTTCAAAGTCAGTAGTAAGAGACAAAATACCTGGAGATCGTGGTTGCGAAAGGGGGATCTGAAGCAGAAGTTTTAATACTATAATATATGCAGATCGGAACAAGAATGATACGCGATCGTGACCACGCTCCTCCACACGTTCTAAATTATTTCTAGAAGCGCGAGAACGGCGTGCCTAATCTATACTTATTACACTTACTTTCCGAAGGTCAGTGAGATAATTCCTAACGCAATGAAATATCGCACATAATTCGAGATATCACATTGGTAAATCTCGTATTCAGTGCGATAGCAATTATCTCTCTGATGTGAATCCGGCTTAGGTAGAGTTAAGGCATGATAAACTTCCTCCTTCCTTTTTTAACAAAGGAATTTCAAATTTGTTTAAACCTGTTTAAATTATGTACTGCATATAAGAAATAATAAATTGATAGTATAATTAAATACCCATAGTCGGATCCAGAAGCTAAAATTATTAGGCAAGTACCTGCGAAGAAGTGTAAAACAATTGAAATTCCAAAGAAATTTTAATAGTTTTACACTTTTCGCAGGTGTGCCTACTCTTGGATTCGACCCTGATGCCGTGTTACAAAGTGTCTTTAAGCATACAATATGTGCTTAAAGAAACTCCTCCGGCGAAGTAAAAATAACACTGTTTTGACCGTTGAATAAAAAAACTTAACATTCGTTTCGATTGATTTTCAACAAATCCAAAGCATAGCAATAAAAAATGAGAACAAAACTCAGAAATTATTAATAGTTTAACAATGATTTTTAGCCTTTTAAAGTGTAGATATAACTTCATCATTTTCCAATGAATAAATTTTGGATGGATCGTCGATCGTCGATCGTAAATTGCACCAACCCTAGAGATCCGTTCGAGATTTTGTAAAACCGCAAATTCTGACCGCTTCGCATGAATAAGGCTAGTATTGTGTCAAGTTTTTAACAAAGAACCATTATACATCAAAATCTATTTCTAGGTCTGCTCCCCGTTATCGGATCATTATGCTGATACGCAATGGTCTCAAGGACTCATATCTGCGGTAAGTTTTCTATTATATTCCACATTGATGTATTACTATTTTGGACGATGTTAGTATTAGTAATAACATGACTTGGAGGGCAATTTGGGATTAATAGCCCGAGTTTCCGTTTCAAAGTTTTTCAAAATATTTGAAAAACTTTGAAACGAAACGAAGGCTATTCATCCAAAAATTGCCTCACTAAGTCATGATATTCCTGGTTATTCGCATGGAAGATAGACTAAGTTCTGCTACTTCCTTCAATTTTCCTTGCTTTCTATTTTTTATTATGTATATACAATTATAGAATAATAGTGGCCTGCATGTATGGCAATCCCCAGCTAGTTGTAATTGGCCATGCTATTATTGTTGTAATTGCTGTTGTTTCCAAAATTTATGGAAGGTCTTAGATAAGAATAGTATCGCATTAAGGCTGATTTATATTGTTGTTTTTATTACGACTTTACACGCCATAGGCACGGTTGGTAGCTGATGCAACAAGTGCATTATGTGATGCTGCAAACAACGCAGTTCTGGGCAATGCAAGCCAAGAAAATTTGATCGCTTCAGCCCAGGCTGTTTCTTCTTCCACTACACAATTGCTTGTAGCCTGCAGGGTAAAGGCCGATCAATTCAGCAAATCGCAAAAGAATTTACAGGTAAGCGTATGGAAAATGATTTCATCTAACTGAATAACATGCAGTTGTCCGATCATAACATGATTTTTCGCGTAGTGACAACTCCTGTTAGTACTATACCCCATTTTGACACGTTCTGGGGAGGGGGTGGGGGTAAACACGCCCCTCCACTCATATTTCTTTAGCACAACTCTCCTTTTGTTTATCCATTAGCCTTGGATTTTTTGTGACTTTTATATTCTATGCGCCGAAGATCGCATAGAGTTTAATTTCGGTGCGGATCCAACCATCCATTCTTCTAACCACTGTGACGTCACGAAAAAGCCCTGGAGGCGAGGATTTGATAGACAGATTTTCCAGGAGGAGCACTGAGGTGAAGTTTAGAAGAGAGTTTTCGTTGATGTCACAATAAAAACAATGGTATCCTCCACACATACTTTTGGGATGGACTTTCGGATTGGCTTGGTTGAGCCTTGACTAGAAACTGGTCGGGAAATCTTTGGTTTGAAAAGAAATTCGGATTAATTTGGCTGCTAGAGATGCGTGATTTCGTTTGCTATGTGACAAGTGCAGTGGGCTGCGAATATGAGTAATTAAAAGCTTATTAAACAACAAGGTGTTTTTTTTACTGTGGCTCATACCTGTCACTTGTTATGTTCCACTTACGGGATGTTAAGTGAACCAAAATAACTTTACGTCGATAATGTCGACTTACTAAACATTTTGCACTTACAACAGTGCTATATGATACGTGTTACACTTAGGTATGTGATAAGTGATACAAGTTGTACTTAGAGCTGTGTTAAGTGACAACTGTTGCACTTAGAACGGTGCCTAAGTGATACATGTTACACTTAGAGTTAGGTTAAGTGATACATGCAGCGTTTAGAGTTGTGCTAAGTGATACATGTTTCACTTAGAGTGATGCTAAGTGACAAATGTTGCACTAAGAGCAGTCTTTGACACCTCTCCTTAGATGAAAATGACCATAATTTTAATAAAGAATATTTTTAGACCAGTCCAAAACTAACAAGTAAGAACTGACTTTAGAAAAGCATTATAAATAGAATCAAAGCTGAAATTTAACGAAATTTCGGTTAATTTTGAATGTGATTAATAACCATTTGGTAACATGTACCACTTAGAATAACTCTAAGTGCAACATGTACTACTTATTACCGTTCTAAGTGACATTTGCCACTTAGCTTAACCCTATTAGACCTGGGCTTTTTTGGCCTTTGTATGGATGGGGGGGGGGGGTCAATTTGGTCCACGGTTAGATTATTCTGTATATCTTTAGAACTATTCACTCTAATAGACCCAAATTTGGTACAGATAATCATTGACCTCTATGCAATCAATATTAACGTTTATGACCTCATGATAACGTCGCTATTTCTCGTTATGACGTCATCATTTAGTCACGTTGACTCAAAAATTGACAATTATGTATCTATTTATAGATCGAATATTGATGGTAAAGCTAAAGTTTTTTTGAATTTCTATGAATAAGCTATATCTTTAAGCACTAATATGCCCAAATATGGTCATTTTAAAAATATTAGTAATGTTAGGAGAATTTGTTAATTGATCAAAGATGAGAGCAAATTTCACAATTTTTGGATGAATTTGGGGATATTCTCGGATGAAATGCATATATAATTGAATGCTTTTGTGTAATTTATGTGTAAATAGGTCTCTTTATCTCTCTAAATGGTAATATGTGTCTCTATACATCTCTAAATAATGCAATTTTGCACATTTCACTTCATGTCACTAAACTCGCCGCACTTGGCACAAAATCGGAATCACTTTGTAAAACCCGAGAGGTTCAAGGTGCAAGCCTTCTTGTTTTAATTTAATAAGAAACAAGTTCAAAACATTTCATCTAAAAAGTTTGACGGTAAAGCGGAAAAATGACGTCATCCTCGACGGGCGTGCGATACTTTTCATATTTTGAGAAATTAAAACTTGAATTACTAATTCTATAACATTTTTTTTTCAAATAAAGAGTTCCCATGTAAGTATGTATGATATGAAGACGTCACATATACGTCAAGGTGTCGTCAGAGCGAAAATTAAGAGGTAGAAAATGCTTCTTCTTTTTACTAGACTGCTGGTGCGGCTGTAAAGAGGGCGACCGACCATCTGGTTCATGCTGCTGAAGATTCGGCTGTATTTGAAGTGGAAGAAGTTGATGGCTATATACCGAGTGGGGGTGTGCGTACTGGGAGATTAATAGATGAAATGAATGCTCAAGTTGAAATCCTGCGAAGAGAAAAAGAGCTAGAACAAGCTCGTAAAAAATTAGAACAAATTCGTGCTTCCGGATACCAGAATGGTTGGAAAGGTCGGACAGATGACGATGACGATTAAAGACAGGCCAATGGGTGAAATTATTATTTTTAAACTTTACAACAGACAATTGTAATTATTGGATATAAGTTTCCGACGAACATTCAAAATTAATTGGAGAATACCGTTTAAACGCAATCAATTTGATGGCTTTTAATTTAAGGATATACGTATTGACCAAAATGTGGCTGGTACGACTGAATAGATATTCGAAATTTTAAGTGATCCCCATGTTCCTTGATTTTTTGTGACTTTTACTTTATTTTACAAAGAAACAAGTAAACAAAATTTCATTGAAAAATGGCGTCGTTCTCAGGCGGGGTACGATATTTTGCATATTTTGAAAAATTAAAATTTGAATTACTAAATTAGTAACACATATTTCTCTAATAAACAGTTCTCTTTTAAGTTGACCTGAAAGTTGACGTCCAAGTGATGTCATCATGTCAATACGTCACTTTTCAATTTTTCTCACCGTTCATTAATTATGCTGACGTTTACCCCAGCCATCTTATTTGTATTAGGTTAATTAATGACAAATGTTCATGTTCAGAACCAGTTTTATTTAAAAAACATCTTCCCTTAGAATCCTTGTAGGTATAAAGGATCTGCCAATCGGTATGAATATAACTATATGAAAAAAGAAATTCATGATCACAATCGGTTTGTAACTTCTTAAAGGGGAATTGAGGGGAAACTCACAACTTTAGCTTAAAATGATCATTTTGTTGTTCTGAACATATCTGTATAAGTTAAACTTTCTCAAAATTTATAATCAGCCCAAAATTAGCAGTTTTTCAAGTCACGTGACTAAACTCGTTACGTCACTGATGCGGATGTTCATTTCACAAAGTACAAAGTACCACCCCTCCAAAATATGTGTTTATGTTATGCTTACATCATAAAACTTGGCACAGTGATACAACACCATAATTCCGATGTCTTGACGTCATCGTGTCGGCAATGACATCATAATTTGAAATTATTCCGGATTTTTGATATGTTTATCGAATCAACGCCCATGGAACGAACGGCAGCACTGGTCAGTTAAATTATTACTATTTGACTTTAGATAGGTGTTATACGTTCAAAAAGTCTGAGTCTATATTGAATGATTAACAACGAGTTTTAAATTAATTATTTGAGGAAAAATGATGGGTTAAAATTTTCAGAGGACGTCAGTGCGTTAATGGGCGTAACGATTTTTAGAATTTTTGTTATATCATTTTGTTGCCTTAAAATATATGTTAAAAGTCACCAAAGGGAATCTCTTAATAATGTGTAGAACAACAGTTATAAGCAAAAGTTCACGATTGTGACACAACAAATGTTCCGCATCAGTGACGTCATTAATCTTAGATTTTTGAAAACTAAATCCTTATAACTTCTTGTAAACTGAACAAAACTGGCTAAACTTTTGGGAAACATCATTTCTCAACCTCGATCCCAGCGCATTTTGTCTCTTCTGATTTGCGAGACTGAGAGACGAATCGTCTCCCAGTCTCGCAAATCAGAAGAGACAAAATGCGCTGGGATCGAGGTTGATCATTTCTTTATACCAAAAATCGAAAAATATAAAAAAAATTAGGTGGTCGTTTTTCCCCTCAATTCCCCTTTAAGCCAAGCTTGGGGGAGGGGGAAGGGCATATAACTCGTCTTATACGACTTTTCAACAAGAGAATGTTATTTGAAAATGACGTAATTGCTGTATATGACGTCATGATATTAGTCACGTGGTTAGATATACCTGATATGGAAGAACTTCGGACAGGTAATGCTAGTGCAAAGTTTCAATGGCTGAAGTCGTTGGAAACTGTAGTTATACTTGCTCAAAGTTTGTAAGGATTTGACCGTAATTAACCGAAATTTTGGGTGGTGGTGATGATGATATTGCCCTGAACTGTGCCAAAATATGCAAAATAGATTTATATTAAAATTCACCAATTTCCAAATGCTAAAAATAAGTGCTCCAAAAGTTGCTAAATGTTTTCCGATAGGGAGGAGAGCGGAGGAATATTTGCCCCCAGGCTTTATTATAGGGTTAAGTACGTTGAGTTCCGTTTCGTGGACATATTCTGTTTTGTTAAACTTGGGCGTTTATTGATAAATACAGCCAACAAAAACATCACAATTAGTAAAATAAAAATATCATCAATATCAGATTAATGAAGCTCAGCAAATTGTATATCGATGTGATAGGGAAGAGAAAAACTTTTCTGTGTACTACAGCAAAGGTTTTATCGTTAATTTCAATAGGAGTTAAATAATCGCAAACCTTTCCAACCCCTGTGCATTCATTCTCGTGGACATTTTCTTTCTCGTGGATATAAATGTTTGAATGATGTGTCTATGCTATCCTTACGTCATAAAACTTGGCACACTGGTGTAACATCATAAATCCGACATTTTGACGTCGTCGTTTTAATTATGACGTCATCGTGTCGGCGATGAAGTCATAATTTAACGGTTTTTCCGGATTTTTGCCATTTTCAACAAAGTAACTTCCATAGAGGAAAGAGTAGCAATAAACAGTGAAATAATTACTATTTGACATTATTAATATAGGTGCAACACATTCAAAAATAATTTTCCTGTGTTTATATCGTTTGATGGACGTTAATTTGTTGAATATCTATCCCCTTGGAACGAGGTTGATTAATGGCAGCATCAATCACATTTTTTAATTTTTTTTTCCAGAAACCGCTTCAATATACATAAAAACTAAAATTCATATGGCGTCACGGTAATGATATGGAATATATGATATGGCCATTCAAATTTTTATTCCGCTTTATAACCGTGGACCAAGCATAAACAGGGTTAAGGCAGCAGTAAGGGAAACTATGTATGTTCAACATATCCCCTTTTTTCAGTCTTTCGCGTTTTTTCATGCTTTTGAAATGTATTAATAGTAAAACAATAAGGATTGATCTTTGTTTTAAAAGAAATAAAAAATCCAAACAATATTCCAGGAAGAAGTTATTAAGAAACAAACGTGAAAATACCCCACTTATGTTAAAAGCAGAACGGCGCCATCAATTATAGTGCAGTCTGATTAAATTTTGTACAAGCTTATTGAAACATCATTGAACACCACTGGGGTGTTGTCGTTTTAATAGATCATTATTTTTTCCTGAGTTATAGGGTGTAGAAGTTTAAAAATGAAAATATGCGAGAGATAAAAGATAATTATTAACTTCAATGGCTTATTTAAATAGAAACCCTGTCTTTGTTTTTTAAACGGTGACACACCAGGATACTTGAATCTCTGGTGCACTCGTCAAAGTTATTCCCATGCTCAACAGGTTATATGGCGCCGTTTCATTTTTCCCTGGCTAAGAAGTGTGGAATTTTTACTAAAATTGTATGCAAGAAATCTCCAGTTAAAGATTTCTTTTATCTTCCGAATACTATTGTTTCCAATGTCAATGTAATAAAATTATAAGGCTATTTGGTTTTCTCGGCCCTCGGCCCCAATGCTCGGCCCCCGGCCCTCAGCCCTGAGTTTATTTCTCCGGTAAATTTCCCGTTTTTAAGCGGCTCCTAGAAAACACTATATCGGGATATTTAACAGACAGGGTATTTGGTTTACTCGGCCCTCGGCCCTGAATTAAATCCAACATAAAACCGTAAAAATTATTCTTTCGTTGAAAAATTAGAGGTGTGTTATCTTTATTAAAACTGCTTACCGCTTCCATTCCCATATATGTATTTTACTGTTTTTCCGAGCAGAGAATATCATTCATGTAAAACATCGTAAAGAGAAATGCGAATGTAGAAACCCTCATTCTCTTTGATTGAAAAATCGTGGAAAAGATAAAGAGAAAGAATAAAACAAAAGAATTACAGGTTTAATTAATTAACTGATTCTGATTTGGAACACAATAGAACACCAGGTGAAAAGAGTGTTGTTGATGATGCCCAAAGTCCCCTCTGAGAATAATTTCACTTTCACTCCACTTCTCTTGGCTACACGGGCACTTACGCCCTTTGTCAACTTCCACTCATCTCCACAATGGCAGAAGGCTTTCGACATCACTAGGTAGTTATATTATATGTGCTTTTACAGTGGCACTTCTCTGTTGCCTCTGTTTTATCATACCAAAATAACCAAGCCCGTTCCCAGGGCCTCTTCGCTTTTTGACAAATAACAGGATATAAGATTACTGCGAATAGGGTCGAATAGGGTGAACCAGACAAGTTCCTTTTTAGAAACAATAAAACAGTTTAAAATATCTCTTCTCTCTTCTGTCAGTCGATATATCGAAAAACCGATACCAAAATACAACCTCGTCTTCAGCGTCGCTCGCTATTTTGGGGGCAAATTATGGTAGATTTTTCTGTATTTCTCCTATTTTTCTTTACTTTTAATGGTGTCGTGATATCTCTCACAAAACATCTGAGCCCAGAAAAATTATTAGAAGTCCGTTTTCAAACGAAATAATATGGTGTGAGAGATACCACTACAATCACGAACATTGAGACAGATGCCTAAGGGCCAAATGCTCCCTCCCTCTCCACTCCCCCCCCCCCCCTTCAATGTTGTTAAACACTTGCATTCATGTCTAGGGTGGCATGTAATTAAACTCCAGTCAAAAATTACCAACATTGATTCAGGGGGGGGGGGGAGGGGGCAGGGGTGTCTTAATATTTGTCTCAAAAGTTTATGTCAACGATTTTGCAAAAAAATTGGCAGGGGTTCCCCTAGGAAAACAACATTGATCCTATTTTGATTTGAAGGTATATATATCAGAGCAAAAAAACGACAGAAAATTCAGCCAACTCATCATAAAGAACTAAAAACATCAGAAACCACTCAGTGTACTTAAGGGGTATTTTCACAGTGCTAAAACGCTATATTTCCAAAGTTAAAAACCTCCATTATGACTTGAATTTCACCGTTTCTCAGTTTGACATTCCTAATCTAAAAATTAAGAAAGAAAACAACAAGGAATTTTTATTGAAAAAATGATGTCATGGATCGTCAAAAATGACGTCACGCAGTCTAAAAATAAAAAATCTGTTAAATAGGGTTACCGCTAGCCACAGTCCTTCTTCAACCCTTAATTATGTTCCTGAAGTGATCATTGATATAGTAGTGAATATGAATGTGACGAGGTACAACTCACTGTTAGATTATATTCCACACAATTCCCCTTAAAACCTCCAAAAAGGGCATGTTTTGGCTGATATTCAGGAAAAATCTGCATCCTTCTGGCAGCCATCTTGCATTTTTCACATGTACCTCGTTAGATTTAGTAACTACATCTACCAACCAGGAAAATTCGAAAATGTGTGGTTAAAGGAGGACTGTGGCCAGCGGTAACCCTGCTTAACAGATTTTGTGTCATTTTTAACGATCATATTTTTGAAGAAAAAAAATTCACCGTTGTTTTCTTTCGTAAATATTAGATTAGGAATATCAAACTGAGAAACGATAGAATTAAAGTCATTATGGAGATTTTTGACTTGGAAATATGGCGTTTTAGCAATCTGAAAAAAACCCTTAAGTACACAACAAAATAAACCCATAAAAACAAGTCATCATGCAAGAAGCAGGAGCATATACACTTGATAAGTGTTTTAAAAAGGAAACTCTTTCAAATACAACCTATGCAAGGCAAAGAAACATAAGGAAAGAACCTTTCTTGGTCATCTCCACATGGTCAGAGACCATTCCATACATGTGTGCCATGCGAATAGATTCGTGTTTTTTTACACGGAATCAAAACAAAAATCGAACCAAATAGAGTTTAGCAAATGATCACATGATTAAACCAAAGTTCATAAAATCTCATATCTATTCTCACTCAGAGAAGGAGTGTCTTTTTGCATATCTCGTATGACACTTCTTCTGGGATACTAAAATTCATATCCATTCTCACTGAGTGGAGGAGTGTCTTCTTGTATACCTCGTTTGCACAATGACACTCCTTCTGTGGTATGAACTTGGTATGTATAATTTGAGATACAAATTTTGGAGACGGTTCCCATGAACTTTCGGACAAAACCTTTTTTTATGCGTCACCGTTCTCTGATGCGTCACCGGTCATGCGTCACCACACCAAAATTGGCAAAATACTGCAGGAATAAGCTGAAATTGATGCGTCACCATGCTTCACCGTAAATTTTATTTAAAAAAAGTTTAAGTATATTTTTTAAATAAAAAATGACATAAAAAGAAAAGAAAAGTAGAACAAAAAATTGTACTAGCCGTTAGAACAAGCTTCTTCTATGCAAATAAGTTAAAATTGAAAACTCGATACTGTTTTTAAACTAGGGTATACCTTATACCTTAAAACTTTGTCGGACAAAAGTGACGGCTTTTTGCAAGGTGACAAAAATGTTGTCCGATGAAAAATTATGTCCGACGAACAATTTAGTCCAAATCAAAATTTTCAAAATAGGCCAGATTCTTTATTTACACTCAAAAAACTGGGCATATTGGTTTTTACTTATAAAATCAATGATTTTGGAATTTTAACAAATGCCCTTAGTTATTGTGAAGTAAAGAGAGCATTTTGTGTGTATTTTTCTGGTAGATGAACAAATACAAACAAGAAAGACGAAACATGTTTTGAACGGCTCTAAATATAACATCATAACAATAGAGAGATATAATGGACAGTTCTGGCACAAGGGTATCGCTTTACCTCAGTCATTTATTCAATTTACCGTTTTTCATTGATTTCTGACACACTTGCTCACATTTCATCGATTTCTGGCACATGCTATAAATAAGGGAAATCCCCTTTATCGATTTCTGGCACATGCTTTAAACTCGACGTAGTTAAGGCTGCTCGCTGCGACTCGCACGGCAATTCTTTCGAATTTAAAAACAAAGGCCGATTCCGCGGTTTTATTTCCAACCGTAGTATCCGAAGTG
>JAUCNQ010088004.1:0-12236 GCA_032352715.1 Bougainvillia muscus | reverse complement strand
AAGTTGTCTCTCTAAACATAGCTCATTACCTCATAATGACGTCATCACCGTGTCACGTAAACATGTGCAGTATAACCTTATAACCAGCCTTCGTATGTGTGCTAAGTATCAAAGCCTAACTCCAACGAGAAGTTGTCTTTCTAAATGTAGCTAATTACGTCACGATGACGTCATCGCAGCTTCACGTGGACATGCGCAGTAGAACCCTATGACCAACATTCATCTATGACCAACATTCATATGTGTGCCAAGTATCAAAGCCTAACTCCAACGGGAAGTTGTCTTTTTAAAAGTAGCTCATTTGTCATGATGACGTCATCACAGTGTCACGTGGACATGCGCAGTAGAACTCTATGTTCAACCTTCATATGTGTGCCAAGTATCAAAGCCTAACTCCAACGGGAAGTTGTCGTAATGACGTCATAAAACTTCCCATTTTCCTCTATATTTTCGTACCTTCATTTCCGGCCAAATTATCACGTTTACTTGGAAAAAACAGGTGTAAAAACAGTTGCAATAGGTTGCAGCTGGGTCTCGAAAATGTTTTCAGTGCAAAAATCGGCCGCCATCTTGGATTTTGGCGCCAAAAACCGGAGTTCCGGAAAACAGAAACTTTTCCGGTTCCGGTAAAAATGACATCATCAATAAATTTGTCACGTGACAAAGAACCTTTGTTCCAAATTTCAAGTCAAAATGTTGGATACTTCAGAAGTTAGAGTGTTCCTAAATATTGCAAATTTTCAAAGAGAAATATGCAAATCTTATAGGTGGTCTTGAACAAAGACTCATAAAATCTGGTCTACCCCACCTGCTGACATGAAACTTTGCTAAAAGGTGTGAACTAGATTAATACTAAAAGTAGCAAAGTTTCGGCATGATAGCATTTTAGAAAAAAAGTTATTCAAAAATACCCGGAGGGGGGGGGGGCGGAATTCCCCCACCCCCAGGTAGATTAGGGTTACAAAGAAAACGTAAATTAACCCCCGTTTCAAGAAATTTTAAGGCTGATAACTCGAAAATTTCACCATATAATTTCTTTTAATATTCTCTATTCTCAGTAACAATATTATAGTATATAATATTATAGGGCTACTAATACTCTCTTATAAATGCCCAATGCAGCCTTAACTTCGTTGAGACCTCCCTTTTTTAAAACCAGTCACGCCCCTGGTGTATTAAATACTAAAAGGAGCACCCTGTTTCTAGGGTCGTTAGTCTCCTGTTCAATTTGAATCTGTAAACAAAGTTGATTATTTTTTCTAATATGTTTTCCCTACATTTGGTTTTAGTTCAGAGCATTTAAAAGTCTTTTTCTTTGTTTTCATGATTAGCTAAAACAAGGTTCCTTGGCTTAAAAAGTTCAGTTCAGCCTAAGATTCTATATTTTTGGCTTTAATTTTATTTTTATTCTATACAAAAAATTAAAAAAATCCTTTTAATTGCCCATTAAAATGTCTCAGATTAGCTATAGTCAATCCAGATTAACGGCCTATCTAACATCAGTTAATCATAAATATACATCATGTAAAAAACTCACTTGAGATATACAAAAAAACAGTATAAAAATATAAAAAAGAACACAATTAAACATAAACAAAACAGCTACTGTACATTCCAGTTGTACTAAGGATGGATCTCCTGCTGGATCTACTTGCTAATACGAATCTTGACGATTTTCTTTCTGTAGCTAGCTTCTTATAGCTATATATGTGGCTAGGCTAGCTAGCTAGCTACAACCTCGATCCCACGGCATCCCGCATATTTCTCCTTCCTTGGATAGTCGATACTATCAAACTATCGACTATTTAAAGAAAAGAAAGAAACCAAATGCCCTGGGATCGAGGTCGAACCAGCTAGTTAACAGATAAAGTTACGAAACGAAAGAAAAACAAATATACGAATTTGTTTAAAATGTTTATATGTTCTTTATCTTGTTCTTGATCTTCACCCTCGCATCCATCTTCGTCATCGTCTTCATCTTTATCTTCATCTTTATCATCACCATCATTACATTTTATTGGTGTTGTTTATTTTCATCATGTATGTCGTGTCGCAACAAGAAAATCTTCACTTCGGATGTTGCGGTGTATATCTATGTAGCTGTAAAATTTATCTCTAATGAGTCTTTATTCCTTCTTTTTTCTATTCAATTTCTTCTCAAGGTTGTTTCTTTTTAGCGTACTGGTACATCTTGTAGAAAAAATCGAAGGGCGCAACCCACTTCGCCGTTACCAGGTTTAATTTCCAGTTATTGAAAATAGGTAGATGAAGACATCCGCCATCTTTGCTTGTCAACCATCGAAAAACTTTTAGGCTAATGACGTCCTTATTAGCCGCTTATATTGTGGATTTACCATACCGGATCTAAAATAGTTTAAAAGCTGTTTTTAACCTTTTTGTATCAAGTAACTGTGTTGGATGTCAAGGTAAGGGTCCTTAAAACATCCAAATGCCATTTGGGTAAAAAAGATGGCGTCATAGTGGATTTTTCGCGGTCGGAATCAACTCTAGAAATTCTTTCGGACTTTTCCCCGGAAAATGTAAAAAATTCCTGTTTTCCGGAAATCCAACGTCATTTTCGGAAATCTTTTACACAAATTAACAATTGCGAAAAGTTTCATCCCAAAGTAATAATAGTATCAAAGAAAATACAGACTTCTCAATATTTCAGTAATTTCAATGGGAAATATGAGAAATTTGATAGGTGGTTCTGATCAATGACCTATAACTTTTGAAGTAGGCACCCTGAAAAACTGAAAGATGCAAAAACTGATGTCACAAGATGCAAAATAGAATTATACTAAAAGTGGCAAATTTTCAGAGCTGTCAGCAATTATTTCAAAAGTTATTAAACATAATCGAGAACATTGCTTTGACTAGTTTGAAGAGTGTTTGTGATCCGCCTATGGTTTATATAGATGTTTGAAAAGTTTCAATTGTCAATTGTACGCAGAGTGCTTTATCTGCCTTTGGTATCGAGTTTGAGAGATTATAACTGATCTATGGCTTGTATCCTGTCGTCGCTTATATAATTTGCAGTAAAACGAATCTTTTGTGCACAAAAGGCAATTTTTATGCTCTGAATGAATATGAAAGGTATTTATTAAAAACAATTTTTTTCATGCAATGTGATTTTGCTGCATTGCATGCGCGAGTAAAATTGCAGCGTGTATTTTGCTGCACAGACGGCACGACGGAAGGCTGTTTTGTGCAACAAAATCGCATTGCATGCGCATAAAAAAATCACACCGTGGACCCAGAGCTTTAACCGTCCTGCAATTTGCAGAAGCAAAAGAAGCGTTTTTTCTTACAGTCATTTATTCGTTCTCTATTTAATTTAGATTCAAATTGGTTTGAAGGCTATTATACCCAAGTTGCACTTTTATCTAAAAGGAAAAGAATAAAGGAGAGATTAAAAAAGAGAGCACATAAACCAGATAAATAACTTTGGGATAAAACGTACCTATAAATTTCTCAAGGATTGGAGCGATGATGACACTCTCCTACCCTGCGCTTGATGTTCATATAACACATCGGACGTACATAGGACGAACTTATTAATAGCGTTATTTGTACGCATCATATGCATGCTTGGCTGGTAAACAAACCGTAATCATATTTTCTTTCAGATATTCTAATGAACCTGAAAGTTTTAAAACTAATTGGTGACGGACTCTTAGAGCTAACCCCGTAAGATATCGAGTACTATTAACGTTAAAACCTTATAACTCGGCATGTGGTTCGACCAGACCAGAAAATCTAAAAAAAACCATAAGCGTGTACATGTACTGCTAGGTCAGCAAAAATTGATTTTTTTTTAAATTTTTGCCAATTTACATACATACAGATAAGTAAACCCGACGGCGAAAATGGTTCCATTTAGCGAATGTTGCACTTATCGGAAGCGTGCAAGGAACTCTGAGTTATTAGGTTATTTTTCATAGTTTTTGCTCAAAATCGGACCCATTATGAAAATAATTTTACTCAAGTCACTTGTTACATGTTACTAAGAGCCAAATACAGGTTTCAGTTTACTGCCACTTCTTAGAAAATCGCCTCTGGGGATAAAAGGACTTTAGCAAGGTGTCATTGCAGATGGCTGGAAACAAAGCTTTTTTTCGTACTCCGGACTACAATCGGATTTGCAAGTTGTGTCTTGCGCATGCTCAGTTTATGAGTTCATAAGTCAGATGCTTGGGAAATGATCTCCTTCACTCGGCAGTTGGCACTGACATCGCAAACTTACATAAGTTAGTGTTTAATTTATTGTTGTATTATTTTTGTTTTATGTGCTGCTGTCATGTGGATATATTCTTTGAAAGATTAAGCAATTTTGGATAGACTACTGGAAATGAGCGGCATATCAAAGTGATCTCCACGGTTTTTGTTTTCAAGGAAAAAAGGCAGATCCACGTTTGGCTTGTGGGCCGTAAAAGTTTTTTTAACTCAGTTGCTGATCATATATGCCTGCATTTCTACCTAACGATTGGGTTTCAACATGCAGACACACTGTTCATACGTTCGTATCCTAGTTGATTTTCCAGACCAGTCAGGCGGAAATACCAATTTCTCCAATATATCGTCGTTTTCTTTGTCCCTGATTGCTAAGAGGATGTTAAAAGAAACCATAGGAGAAACCCTTCTCCCTCCGTACCGAATATGGTTAGGATTCTTTTATACTTTAATAAGTGGTTACTTTTATAAAATGCTTTGTCATGCCGTATATACCAATATGGTCAAAAACATTGAGAAAGAACACATTGTCGATTGAACGGTATCAAGTAAAAATTACAATTGAAAAATTTCACAAAACGTACATTTTCATCACAAAAGAAGTGCTATTGTGCACAAAGATAACTTCTAAATGAAAATTGATAAGAATAAATCGAGTTTCTGAGATGGCTCCTAACAACAACCTCTACAGCTCCATATTGAACATACAATATGGTAAAAGGTTGATTTCAAAATTACATTTCATGAATTCGTTTTAAACCTGGGACTAGAGTCGCTCGGTGGCAATATAAGTGTTGGAACAGGGGCCGCGTAACGAACGAGCTCATAGTTGGCATTTTTTTGACACTGTTCTCCCGATTTAGCGACTTACCCCGAGGCGCCACCATGGTTGGCGCCGAGCGGAAATGTATTATATATGAAGCTTCCACAGAACAATATGTGAAAACCTATCATTCTAACAATCCGTCTCAAAAATTCGCTATATGAATTCGCTTCATTTTTGTTAATTTTCATCTCAGATGAAGTGTCAGTGGGCACACAAGTTTTTTTTTTATAAAAACATCGTTCATAAGAACATTCAGGCTCAGAAATGGTAAAGATTTAAGAACATGATAAGAACATCCCTTCCTCACAACTCAACTGACAACAAGATTTTTAGTTAGTAAAACTTCGCCATATAATATTCATGGATAAATAAAAAACCAAAAAGGTATAAAAAGTTTTAGTAAAACGTTTTCGCTTTATTCGAGCATTATCAATACTATCGAATAAAGCGAAAACATTTTACTAAAACTTTTTATACCTTTTTGGTTTTTTATTTATCCATAACAAGATTTTTCTTTATTACATTCCAGGAGGGGGGAAAGAGAAGATTTTCTGCATGATGATATTCATTAATATCAAGCACGATATAAGCCTAGCTAGCTATATTATACACTATAGACTCATATTATTAAATGTCGTCAAAGAATACCACTTGGTCTCTTAAGAACACAATAAGAACAATTGACGCTGAAATTTAGTAAATAAATAAATACATTCAGCCTCTACGATACTTCGTCTCATATGAAAATGAAACAATTTGTGAAGCGAATTTAAGCGAATTTTTGAGACGAACCCTAACGTTTCGTACCAAGAGTAAACACACAAGCAAGATTAAATGAAATATTTGCAACATAGAAAATGTAGAAAAAATTGTAACTTATATTCTCATTGTAAAACATTGTGCACAAGTTCGCATGCAAATTCCTATTGATTTTCATTCAGAAGAAGTATCTCGGTGCATTTTCAACACATAAGAAGTGTCTTTGCGCATGCATAGTATGCACACGGACTCTTTTTGTGGTACGAAGTTTTTGGACGTTCCCTTTTGGACGCATACAAGAAAGACTTGTTATTGGTCCAAATAAATTCCTGTTAAGGTAAAGCTATCCCAGGATTTGAATTGGACAACTTCAAAAAAGGATCAAGGTTTTTTGTGATAAAAGATTTGAGAGGTAGTAAATTATACATTGTTTAAAATTGTACTGATACATAAAATTGGACACTATATTGCATAGAGCAGTATTTTATCTCATCCTCTGTTGACCGAGAGCAGTTTGATTATCTACGAAAATATCAACTTGGAGGTGTTCTGAAAAACAGGTGTTTATTGTTTTTCTGACAAACGGAGCTCCCGACAAACAAGATTATATTGCTACAGTATATTAAGAAAGAGTTATCTGTGCCTCAATGCTCTTCTTATGAAATTTCAGCCTAAATTTGTTAGGGCTGCTAGGGCTGGATCCGCCAATTCCTAAACTGATGGTCAGCAATTACGCTAATCAGAAAATTTGTTTCATAAATTATTTTTGTTTACTTTCGACTAGTTTCGCCCTCAAAATTCTTGGTAAAAGAAATTTATACAGCTAAATATTTCGAATTTTACCTTGAATTTTATTTTGATGTCGCCATTTTTCCAAAGTATCGATTGCGTGGGTGTAAATGTTAAGTATGCCCATTCTATTATTCCGGGAATTGAATGACATAATGATGTTGGTAAAACAAGATGGCGAATTCGATCACGAGGAAGATTTAGAATGTCGAAGGTAAATTTTCTTTTGGTCTCTACAAAATAACACATGTCACTAACATTTCAGAAAGGTTGTGTTACCACAAGCTTTGCGGGGCTAGAGTTTTTTTTAAAGAGTCTGGTAACTAGAATATTTTGCAACCATATTTGTTATGAATGAACATCGAGCTGAGTAAGAACTTGATAAACAGCAAGCATACTGTGTAGCGCGTTCAAAAGTAACTTTCTTTTCAAACAAACGGAGAAACATTGCGTGAATACGAAAAGAGCTTTACACTTCACAGACATTATTGTTCCTCTTTTAAAATTTAATGAGAAATATATTGAAATGCATCATTGACCCTTGCTTGGATCGTGTTGTTGAAGTAGATATAGGTATATTCGGTTCGCCTCTTTTTTCTCTGTATATTTTTTTATGATGCTCTCGTCCTCACGTACATATTAACAATATTCAATTTCACCTCATTTTTCATGAACAGCTTATAATGCTCCTTGATATATGTGAAAGTAACTCCAAAATAACCATTCCACAACAACAAAACAAAGTTGACGAGGAGTCCCTTCCTTTATCTCTTCTCAACGCTGGAACACGCAAAAACAAACAATATCTTCACAGGTAGCTACAAATTATAACAACATTTGAGATATTTCTTCTCGCGATTCCTAATTTAAAAGTCTTCAACTGTTCTCAATTCCATTTTAAACGAATCCATTCTCTAGCAATGACAACCGATAAACAAAATTCAGTCTTGCTGTTTTTCCGCCATTTTGTTTATCATTATAAAATCAAAACAAGCTGCTTGAGAGTTTCTCTACCAGGGTACACAATAATATGGTAGTAATGTATGAATTTCCGATCATTTCAATGTTTTTCAGGTATTCATGAACAAAATACGGGTCATCCAATCACGTATTTAGTCATAAGAATCTTGTTATACATGTTATGAATATGGTATCACCGTTGTACAATGTCACTCTCACTCTTATCACGTGTAACCGAATAAAAGACAACAAAAATAATACTTTCCTTAAAATACTTTATGCTTCAAGATGGACCGCGTACCTTTCACAACCTTAACCCATAAATGCCTAGTGTCTTTGAAATGGCCAAACATACTTAAACAATCCTGAATCATTTTGCTTCAGGATTGCTAAAGCGTGTGTGACCATTTTGTTACCACCAGGCTTCAAAGGATTAAAGGCAAGCGCTGAAAATATACTCAAGGTAAAGCTTTCGTACACCAAAGTTTTTCTGTAAATCATGAGTAAATACATAGAGAAAATCAGAAGCGAAAATATGACTCTTGTAGCATTTAAAAATGTGTTAAATCTCAAAAGCTATTAATTTCATTCTAATTTCGGAAAATTGCAGATTTGACAAATGCTCCTCAGGGAATTGAGCAATCATCGCCTAAGTCTGCTCTCGATTTTTTTATCACTACTTAAACTCGTGAGAGATAGAAAAGTTTAACGTTGCAGGTTTAAAGTTGCCACATGCACCGCCTATCAAAAATAGGAGGGCAGCGCCGATTTATTGAAAAGGGCATTTCTTATGTAAAAAAGTTCCTAAAAAATACCTAGTTTTCTTTACTTTTAAGATTTTGTTTAAATAATAAAAAAATTAATAAGAAATGCCCTTTTAAAGCAGGGGTTTTGTTTTAGGCCGGCGAACGGCGAAATTCGCCGTATGGAAACCTGCATTCTGCCAGAAATTCGCCGGCTGTGTTATCCTTAAAAAATTTTAATATGGACCATAATGTGTTATGATCTAATACATTTAGTCTTACAAAAGTTGGAAACTTCATGATAACTGTATTTTAATGTATAAGTGATGCTATCGATATTGTGATCGCTACCAATAAAGCCTTCTTTAATCCTGTAGTTTTTGTGTGGTTGCACTTTCTAAGTTAGTTGAATAATCAATGTCTTATCAAAGGCGGACTTTGCTATTTTCCAATTCTTCTTTTGATCATTAGTCTCAGCTGACCCCACAAATGTTAATACATATACACAGAACAGGTCGCTCTCTTTCACAGCTTAAAGTCTGTGTATTTGTAAAAACATCTCATTTCCATCAATTTTCCTGACTATTTTTCTCTAGCTATAAATACACTAAGATAGGTAAGAACACATCAAATTCATATCTGAGTCCAGTTTTGAAAAAGATAAGAACCTCAATTTCCCAGCCAATGCAATCTGGATAAATAAATGACATATATAAATGAACAATTTCCTACTACTTTTTGTCTTCCCTTCTTTCTTACTATGCATTTGTTTAATACAGTGTAGTTTATAAGTGAGCCCACGCGGGGCTCAAATCCAGTTTCCAATAACTTTAGGCAACGTGACGCATGCAAGTTCTTTCATATTAGTTTTATAAACAAGAAATTTATATATTTTATCCCGTGGGATATATCTCCTACTTGGCGGAGTTAGCAATGTATATAACTACATTCATATTAATATTTCTCCTATATATGGCGTCTGATGCCCATCCATCTTGCCTATAGGCAATATAGTTCTTTCATATTAGGTACGTAAAACCACGTGACTAATTCCACGACGTCATATGCGGCCATTACGTCATTTCCAGACTCCGTTCCCTCGAAAAGACGTGTACGAGAAAATGCCGACGTCAAATTTATTGATGTCATAATAATAATAATAATAATATTGTTTTAGAAACAACATCATAGCCGCTATAACCAGAGGCGGACTCAGAACATGCTTTTACGTAGTCACAGCCATCTAATGGAGACTCACACTCATTAATTTTAATTACTTTATGTATGACGCTGGTCTCTAAAGACCAGCGCCATACATAAAGCTATAAAGAATTAAAAGTAATTATACTCCATCGTGTTGCTCTGACTAGGGCGGGATCTTCTACTGATAACCGTGCAAAGTTTCAAGTTCTAAACCTAAACCAATCATGAGTTAGATAGTTGGACCCCAAGACTTTTTAAATTGTCAAAATATCCCAGGCTACTTCGGGATAAATGAAATAAAAATGAAGATGGATAACTTCTTTAAAAATTTCAATAATACGCTTGTAAAGCCGGATGCGTACAGGTAGCTAATTACAATTGAAAGCTGAATTCACGAAGACATATACATTACCATTTATATAATAATATGTAGTAGGACCAATTTTACACTAAAAATATCGCGATAATTATTAGATCACTGGTGTTAATCCGGCTTTAATGCTTTAGTAGATCAGTATTGTGCAGATGGAGTTCACAACAACAAAATAAGATCAGCATAAACTTCTGAAAGAAGAATGTTTATTTGTTTATATGTGAAAAAATAGGAGCAATTTTCCGGGGGCAATCTTCCAGGAGGCAATTTGTTGGGTAACCATTCTCCGGAGGGCATTTCCGTTATTATATAAGCGACAATTGACATTCGATTGACCCTTGGATTAATATTCTTACATAAACATTGTGTCGAGATCGTTTCGTCCAGTTGCTTTTATTTGTCCTCGAATTACCCCACTCTCTCAAGTCTTGAACATTTGACAAATTTATTTCCAGTGTTTATTTATCACAATGATAACACACGCAAGCGTAGTGTAACTGCAACGTATCGTACAGTTATACAGGACAAGCAGACTAGCAGGCGTCTCTTTTCTTTTTTACCTCTGGGAACAACGTTTGCTTATGAGTGGTCCTGAAAACCAGAGAACTTAGAGCGGCCTTGTAAGATATCGGAACCCATAACCCGTTTCCGTCCGTTCCCGCTTTTTCCTAATGAAAGTGAAGACGCTTTCTAGTCTAGCAATGCTGTTTGCCTTGGACTTGAGCAAAGTACTTTGAGCAATGTTAATGAAGAAAGTTTAAATGCATGGCATGTTAATTTAGATGTTGTTCGTCACATTGTTTATTTCTTGCAAAATATTGTAAAAAGTAGGATACACTCATTTCGATTGGGTAATAAAGATTACAAATGGACAAACGTACTTTGTTTCTACCTTGCTATGATTGCACTTTTTAATTTCGCAAGATTCTTTATATGAATTGATGAACACATGCATATGAGCTTGGACTTCCAACCAGTACGGTGAGCTGGTGTGATTTCAATCCTGAGTTGAGGGGGCTGAGTAGAACAAATCTCGTAGTTTTAAGATCATTTTACCCCCTTCTCACTCGACAACAAAATCGTTCTGCTGGTTGCGATGGAGAACGTGTTATTATGCACGACCTCCTGGGCAGATTATAAACTGTTTATGACGTCATATAAATACCCGGATGAACATGACAGTTTTATTGTTAAAAGATCTGACAGAAATTTGATTGGTTGTTATTTTATTAAAACATGCGCGGGAATTATTTTTTACATGATCTGAATAAAAACATAATAGATAAGTCTTGTAATAACATTAAAATAATGTATATGTTTAACAACTTTTATCTTTCAAAGAACATGTTAAACATGGTTATGTAACAATGGAGGTTGCTTTCAAAACTCTCCGTCGTTGATTGTTTACAAAATAACCGCGAACTCTTTACCTACTAGCTTTACATAAAGCAAAAATATGATACTTCGGGCAAGTGATTACTAATTGCATTATTTGGAAATTGACATCGTTACGTGTTAGCTTCACTGCAACAGCTACGCGCGTGTTTAAAGAACATTTTCCTGGTTTTTTAACTTCACGTGTGAGTGAAAAAATAAGAGTAAAAAAAATACACATGAGTGATTTTTTGTTGACAATTGTACCCCAGTTCAATCATACGGTTGTTAAAGAACTGATCTTAAGCATGAATTATTAAATGTGGAAGGAATGCTGGGCTATGACTCAAACGAAAGGTAAGAAAAACAATACGAATTAAAGACATTGTTATGATTTTTGTACGCTCTCATAATGCATGAAATCATCCTGCATTTCCTGTGTATAATGGGTGAATGAATTACACCATGAAAAATGTTTTGTTAAATTTTTACAAATACGATTTCGGTAAATGATCTTTGGTGGAGAAACGGAGAACTGGATCACCTGTAGATTTATATAAAAAAGACACGTTTTTTTTATTTGAACGTCTAAATTTTGACTGACGCTGGATGTCTTAGTTCTTTTCTAAATTTCAGCATCTACTGTGTTCTTATTGTGTTCTTATGAGACCAAGTGGTGTTCTTTGACAACACTTGGGGAAATTTTGAGTTGACAGGAAGACTGGACCTATTGTCAAATAGAGCTATTCGTAAAGAGTAATAATTTGGCTTAGAGCCTGTTTACAGCCTAAATCTCAGCCCGGGCTGACTTTCAGCTCCCTATGGGTTTTCAGCTGAGGATTTTTTTGTTTACAGCTCGTTTTCAGCTCGGGCTGGAAATTTTATTTCATTTTTTGCAAAGCACTATTTGAGAATCCATAAGCATTCAATTTTGCAATTAACAATTCATGGTTAATGCAGTCGAATGCTTTAGATA
>JAUCNQ010087893.1:0-12236 GCA_032352715.1 Bougainvillia muscus | reverse complement strand
ATGTGACTTTTGAAATTCAGGTGACGATTTAGCGTTATACCCAGTAATTTCACGGAATCAGAAGAATTGATTTCACAGTCATTAACCTTGATAGAAATAATGTTGTTAATTTTTCTACCGAGAAACATCATTTGGAATTTATTCTGGTTTGCCTGAAGCTGGTTTGAATTGTACCAATCTAGAATAAGGGAAAGGTCCTTTTCAAGAGATGAAATTACCCGTGGAAGGGTTTCTCTACAAGCAAAAACCCAATGACAGGTACTTTATTTACCCATCTTACCCAATCCCTTTGCACCCCCTGTCAGATAACATGTCAAAGTGTCTTCTGGTTTTGGATATAACTCTCCCACATCTTCAACAATCAGCTCCTGTCTACGTTCAAGCTCGGAAACAAATAGTCTAATTAGCTCTTTTAGATCTTCATGTACAATAAAGGTTGGTTCACCTGTGAGACTGTCGTGCATGGCTTCTTTTTTGGTGGTTTCTCACATTCCCAAACAGATACTACGTTATATTCTCGCTTTTCAAAGTAACTTTCCATTTCCTTTGTAGCCATGTATAGATTCTTATCGATGTTTGTTCTGTTCTCTAAACATGCGCAGCCGTGCCATTTGCAACCATGGCATTGGTAGATCGTTTTTGTCTTAGGTTCATATCCGTCAACAAGGGATATCTAATTGCATTCACTATCCCGTATCACACGTTCTCCACCATGACCACATAGTGCGTGATGTATGTGTTTACCTGTCTCCGCGCTCATGTACTCAATCTATTGACAGGATGCATAGCTAAAGTTTAGTTTACCACCATAAAACACCTTTTCACTACTGTTCAAAAGACGCTTGAACTTCTTCCCATTGCAAGTTTGTCTTATCTCCATTACATGAACCATTCGATAAATGACGGTTCAAGTCATTGCTCCGAGTAAATATCTGCTTGCATTCAATGCATTCCCATTTTTGACACAAAACTTCCATCTTTTTGATGTAGAAACAGTGACCTCCAAACCTTCCTAAGTTGATTGTGTCCAACCCTTGCTTGTACTGGTTCTGACCGTACACTAAACTCCAAGGGGTCTTCTCCGAGTTGCACTTTGTTTCGTAGACCCTGATATTGATGTTAAATTTCTTCGCTATACCTTCAAAGTCTATCAATCTTGTCGCACGTACATCTTGGCGTCTCAGCTTGGCGTCTCAGCTTGGCGTACTTGTAGTATTCCCTTGTCAACTTTAGGGCTTCTTTTGTAGTACGCTTAGTTTTCTCTACTTTCACTCCCACGTGTGTAAATTGCGAGACATCGCCAAACGCAAAGCGAATCGTTGCGTTCATCCTTACCATCGACAGCGTAAATGCATCGCTCTTTTCGCAGCCAATCTGGTAATGGTCCACACCCTAGTAGAGGCTCGTTTGAAGAGACAAACTTGATCTTCACATGCATGAAGACTACCTTACCACCATAAGACCCTGGTATCTCGATGGTTCTCTCGGGGGGTAAGTAAGCCTTTGACCAAAACTCATGATCATCAAGATCTAGTCGCTTTGCTTCACATTGATCAATAAAGTCCATGATCTCTTTTAGACTCGTAAGCGTCCCTGTTGCGCCTTTCGTCTTGTAATGCCTTGCAACTACACCACCACCTTGATATATCTCACACTGAAAGCTGAAAGCTGTAAGGTGATCCCTTGGTTCGCATATCAATATCGGGTGTGGCTTTATGCATGATTACATCTGTCAAGGTTCAGTTGGTTCAGATGTTTTTCGATCAGCCATGCTTTGCCTCGTCTACTATCTTCAATCATCCGCATATCATGTTCATCAAATAAGTACTGCACATCTCCAATTGACCCGTCAGCTGCTTTGGTCTTTTCCTTTGGATACAAGTGTTTAATGTCTTAGATGCCTACGTAATCTTGTTTTGACTGCTCTTCCACGATATCTTTTAAGGGTTGTCCATACCCTAATTTCTCCTTAGTCCTATTATACAATAAAGTAACAGTTTAACGAACACTCTGCAGTCTTTCTGCAAGAGCATCGCGTGTTGCCGCTACCGGCGCTGATACTGCGATATACAGTTTTGAAATTGCATTTTTGAAGTAACCAATCATCTTTATTACATACACATTTCAACTAACAACATTTTTCAGAGTGGACAGAACTCTATCGCAGTTTGCTTGCGCATGCGCATATGAGTAAGGGGATTTCCCTTAGTCATAAGTTGCCATAGTAACAAACCGAAGATGAGTTGGGGGTTTACTCAGGCATGCGCAAAGTGAGTAGGGATGACGTCATCACTTGTAGCAAAGCAGCGTTTTTGAGTCGTATTTTTAGCGCTCTTGCGAGTACCTGCGCAAGTGGTCGGTAAAACGACGGTTTGTCACCAATGAGGTGTTGTTTTGTCGCTTACTCGGTATGTTTGGTAAAAACGTCATCACTTTTAGCAAAAAACAAAATGGCGGATTTGCCCTAATTTACCCCAGCGTTTTGAGGCGAGAGAGAATACATAGTTTAGTATCAAAGCAGCGAAAATGTGTACCAACTGGCGGTCTCCTCTAGCTAAAACAAACAGATTTTATTTTAAGGCGAGCATTTAAAATTTTCCCTCCAGCTGTTTAATTAATTTAAATCAAAGACACCACCAGTAAAATACTTGCGCCTATAAAAATGCTTTAGCTTGCGAGGTGATTCTTTCTCCTTCATATTTTTATGGACAAACAGACCATTTTTACAGGAAATGTTTTTTTTTTTTTGACGAATAGCTGATTTTCCTTGGAGATCGATTTTTTGCCGAATAGATCATATTTTCTTAAGGGATTGACGAACACCTATTATAATTTTTTTTGACAAACAGATCATATTTTTCTAGGAAATTGACGAACCACTTTTAAGTCGAACAGATCGCTAAACAGGGGTGGATCCAGGATTTTACAACCGTAGTCACAAATCAATTAATTGACTTTATATTGAGATTGTGGTCACGAGACGCAAGAAAACTAAACGAGAGGTTAGAAATTTATTCACTTCACCCAATTAAGCAAGCATGTTCCAATTGTAATCGAATCACAATCAACTTTCTTAAATTTCTTCTGATAGTTCTTTTGTTTTGAAACTGACGAGTAAGCAACCGTAGCAAAATTTTCTAAATGTTTTAAGCAAATTTCCTACAAACACAAGGGGATGTCTAATCTTCGAGTTGAAAAGTTCGAGTTCAAATGTTCGAGTTAATGGAATGTGTCTAATCTTCGAGTTGAAAAGTCCAAGTTAATATGTTCGAGTTAAAGGAATGTTCGAGTTAATGGAATGTGTGACGTCATATATGACAAACCGTGACGTCACAACAGATAAACTGAACTCGATGAAATTTGCGACATTAAATTTTTCGAGTTACTAACTCGAAAAAATTAATGTCACATATTTCTTCGAGTTAAGCATTAGCCTACCGCAAATCCTCGAGTTAAAGGAATGTGGAATTTTAGTAACTCGAAAACATTAATGTCGCAAATTTCTTCGAGTTAAAGGGATTTTGAATTTTCCACAAATTCTTGAATTATTTTTAGATGATAAATATTCTGAGTTTTTGACATCCTTTTTCGTTGGATGAAATTGTCAATGGCCCAAGACCGAAATAACGTCATCATCAATTTTTAGAAACCATACTTTCCATAGGAGTTAGATTTTGAAACTTGGCAAAAAGGTTAAAGATAGTGACGGTGATAGAGGTCTATTGTGCATGACTAATGTGATAATGGATGACGTCAAGTTAAGTAACCGGCTAAGATAAAACAGATGACCGAAATTTTTGTTGTCATGTTCTCTGTTAGTGCCAAAACGAGACAGATAACGCATTACCGTTTCGGAATTTTCATCAAAACTTTTCTTTATAAGAAATTGTGTCTGATACGAAGGCTGCTACAAGAGTCGGAGCATGCTTTTACCTCACTTAGTCCCTGCAATAAAGTGGAGGCTCAAAGTCATTTATTTTTAATAGCTTTATGTAAGATGATGGCTCACTAAAGATCCTTCTAATTCTCTACCGTGATGTGCTGACTAGGACGTCTACATCTATGAACACTAAATTCTATCCTCCGATTGCCAAGTGGCGGATTCAGACCTAGCCAGAGGACCAAGATATGAAGACTTATTATTATTTATAGTTAACAAATAATCGTTAGCCTTTAAAAGCATTCTGTGACACTCTCCTCCGCAGTAATAAATATAGCTTTACTACACTTAATAGAAAATGTGGCTAAATGTGTCGCCGTTTTGACAACAGAGATAATTGCTAACATGCTCTTGCCATTTGGACCGCATCTTAAAAAAAAATGCTCTGAAAAAACGATGATGGGTCTATTAGTTAAAAATGTCGTAATGTGCTCAAAGTGGTGTCTTCATTCAGTAGTAGAAACTACTTATATTTTGAATGTCTTTTTGTTTCTTCGATAAAAACATTGTTATATCATTATTCAATACAAACAATTGATACAACATTGTTAAATAAAAACTATTGTTATAACAGGACATGAATCAGCGGCGGATCCAGAGTGAGGCAAGTGAGGCTCAAGCCTCACTCAATAGATTTCGGAAAGTGAAAGTAGCGGGAAGGTCTTAATGCGCTGGGAGCAAGTACGGACGCGGCTTGAATTATGTGTACAGCCTACGATCTATAATCTGCCTCACAAGTTTGCGGTCTGCCTCATGGGTTTATCATCTGCCTCAAAAGTTTGCAGGCTAGTTGAGGCGAAATAAAAAAAATAAAAATAAATAAATAAATAAATAAGCAAATTACGTGAGGCAAATTGGAATGTCCGCCTTGTTGAGGCTAATCTGACATATCGAGAACTGTCGGGGCCTTTGATCCTCGCTATACCAGCTGAGGCTCACCAAAGAGGGCTTTTTCTATTTGCCTCATATAATTTACTGATTTATTTTTTCACGGGACGCCCAAGCTATGAAATCTTTTGTATGGAACAGAGGCGCACAGACATCGGTTAAATCATATGTTTGAAGTTGGTATAATCTTCGAAGAGCACTTGCGAGAAAACGAAAGTTCCTGCTGACTGACTATGTACAGACAGAAAACACAGAGGTAGCTTCTTGCTATACTTGATATGCGACGTTGTTGTTTTCGAGGTATGTATTTTCTCCTTTTCTTCCTAGAGATCCAAAGTATTCTGGAGACTATCACACACAGCTAGCTAGCAGCAGTGTGTGCTACGTTACAGTACATGGCAAAATGTCCACTCGGCAAATACAGGTTGTTAGGCGAGGCGTTTTGGGGTCTTAAGCCTTAGTAGGGTACACATATATCCATAAAACCAAATGTTTTTTAACGGAAGTTTTCAACAGTTTTTAGCTTGTACTGTGTGCATGCTAGCTCACCACACTGGGAGAACTTCTATTCACCAGAAGAAAGAAGATTAATAAGAAACTTTGCTCTTTATTCAATGAATTACTTACTTACTTACTTAAATAGTTATTTTTAAAATTTGCTACCATTTTTGATTCATTTATTTACATTGTCTTGATTAGTACATGTTAACTGCACTTTATATAAAAATGTCCCGTTATGATGTGGTTGTATAATCGAGGCAATTTATAAAGTATTAACTTTTTTTAATGTTTACATATTACACGCCATAACCTTAGTGACGGCTAAAATAACCTGTAGAGATAGCTTCATTTGAAAAGATACAGATAAAAAATACTCACACTATTTCTAAGTCACTGAGTATAAGGTAACTATAAATTCTATGTCTTCGATACTTTCGTAATTTTAACTTTCGTGATTTTCATTTTCGTAATTTTCGCTTTTGGGTAGGAGATCAACTTTGTTCCCGGGCTTCTTTGTATTTATGGATCTAAATGCAAAGTGGTCAAGGGACTAAGTTGCTGGTGTTGGGATGTTGTTAGTAATGGCTCGTCATGCGATCAACATTTTGCCCCGGTGCTTATTTTGTGCCTCGCATGGTGCTTATCTCGAGAATTATAACGAATGAATTGAAAATTCAATTTGTCACATTCGTTAAATTTGGACCGTCCACCATATTCGTATCGTAATACGAACCATTTTTATCACAAAAGAAGTGTCTTTGTGCATACTAAGTATGCACAAAAACACTTCTGTATGAAAATTGATACAAATATCCATACGAATTTTGTGGACGATCCAGTTGGCGCACCTTAGGCTTCAAATTTCTAATTTGTATAAATAATCTTTCTCTCTATATAATGTACCTAGGATTTTACCCTTGAGAGGGTTTTTGTCACTAAAAATTTAGCAAATAAACAAAAAGTTGTGAAGACCTAAGGGCATTTGGGTTTAGAAAAGCTGTCTTACTTTTCCTTTTCAAGAAGACAAAAGAATGTTTTTATTCTCAAATGTTAATTTGTATTATTTCGCATGACAGTAATAAGGATTTACCTGGGAAAATTTGAGAAAAATCCTTCTGCAAACCATTACTTTAGCACCTAGAAATGGCTGAGATGGCCATTTCAAAGAGTCTAGATTAAAAATATTTCTTCGCCCCCCAACCATGGTGGGAGGCAGTTTTTTGAGAACCAAGGAAATTTATGCCCCACTCGGGAAAAAAGCTAGATCCGCACCTGTGAATTCACAAAAGCCATGTGGAATCTCTTTGTGTCATAATTTTTTGAATTACAAACACAAGCAACTAATTTGTTTTCTAAGTGCAGTTTCAACTAAATTGGCTTTAAAGATCCTGTTTTCAAGAGTTTCTCAAAAACCATCTGTAAGTAAATAGAAACCAGGCATTAAACAACTTTTCTACCAATTTGAAGGCAATCTTCAAGCAACTTTTCTACCAGGTCAAAAGCTAGTTGCTTATAAAAACAGATATTTGTAGTTTTTAATCAAATAGTTCTGCATCAACCTTGTTGTCCTACATTGACGTCGAAGTTTAAGTACAAATCCTATTTCCTTCGACTAATGTTATAACAAAGATATGAGTGAAACTATTCCTCATTTTTTTCAAGGTTTGTTTGCTTGTGGTTCACAAAGTTTTTAGGGACCATCCAGAGACGGACTCAGAACATACTTTTACTTAGTAACAGCAGTAGAATAGAGATTCAAACTCATTAATCTTTCATACAAAATGCTATTAAGAATTCTTCATCGTGTTGCCTTTGACTAGGGCTGGATCCGCCACTACCCATCCATAACAATCGTAAGGGAATTCGTATCAATCCTCATTTAGAGGAAGTGTATTCGTGCATGCCAAGGATGGTACGATTTGCGACACGAATTTTGTGGACGTATCTTAGCCTAATATTCCTGTCCTCGTCAATGATTTACCTCGCGTTCTGTTTTGAGTTTTGTCTTTGTTTGATTTGTAGGAAAAAAATACTATTTTTATCTTCCCTTCTCACTGATCCAAATTCACTTGGAATCAAGTTACACCATTGAGCCATAATGTGCAATACGATACAACATTATCACAATAAATCTAATGTGAAAGAAAGATGCTTTTAAATTAAATAATCAAATTATTTGCCGAACCAATATATTTAAAATGCTTTTGCACCATCAACATAGTGTTTTTTGGTAGAAACCAGGTGGTTATCTAAACAAGAAATGTGAGAAGACGAATGACGAGTAAGTGCTTTTTGTTGATTTTTTGCTTTAGGAGCAAACTTTCGTTTTCTTGTTAAAATCTACTAAAGCAAAAAAATGGCTTGAAGAGAGTAAAATTTGAATGCATCGTCAATAAAAAGCAAACTCTAACCTTGCTAGCCAATTAATAATATGGCTTCATTAGTTGAAGAGGTTTCCCTTTTACAAGAGTTAGAGAAACAAGTTGAATGCAGCATATGCTTTGGACCACAAAATAATCCAAAGCATTTACCTTGTCATCATTCATTTTGTCGACGATGTTTAGATGAAAGATTAGTTTTCAACGAGGATGGCAGTGCAAGATTAACATGTCCGTTTAACTGTGTTACAGTAAACATTTCTGCTAATGATACAACAGATATCTTACCGAATAATTTTTCGCTTGACGGTGTTTTAAAACTTTTAAAAGATGCTAAGAAAACGTAAGTATTGAAATACTTTCTCTGCTTTGTAGACAAGAGCAAATAATCGAATTTGAAACATCGTTCGCAATCATAACACTAGTCATTAACTGTGAATGCATTAACCCCCGTGACATTGTGAAGTCTAAATTATAGTTAAATTCGCTGCTGAATTAGTACTCTGAACTAATGGAACATTACATATGACCAATGATGTATAACTACATAGGCCTGATAAGACGTGTCAGTACACAAAAAAACAATGTTCACTGCATATTAAAAGACCGTTGGTGGATCCAGCCCTAGTCAGAGCATTGCGATGGAGAGCTAAAAGTGTTAATTCTTTATAGTTTAAGGTATGGTCATGGGTTTTAAGAGAGCCATAACCATATATTAAACTAGTCATAGCTACCACTAGCTTCCCACGCTCACCAACGATGTCACTGGTAAAACAAAATAAATCCCAATCCTTTAGCAGCGTAAAAAGCACAGTCAACTTAAAAGCCTGGCAGCTTGAACCTGCATTATCTAAACTATATTATTATCTCTTTCTATATATATAAAATGGTATCTTGTTGCTACTCGAAACACTGTATAAACAGGGAAAAATTTTGCAAAACCCAAAGCAAAAGGCTATGTTATCAAGGATTCTATCTCGCTGGAAAAGAGGTCTTATTCTTATTAAAGGTGTCAGTGAGGTGATCGCTTTAAACACAACAAGTAATAGAGCATCCGTTAAGTCTTATATAAGTTATTAAAAACTAATATTAAAGAAATGCGTAATACTTCATTTTGATAAAAAATTGAGTGTAAGTAAAATGATAAAAGTACCTGCTTAACGAGTATCCTTTAAAAGATTTTAATATCATATCGTTGTGTCAGTGGAATGCGGTTTCAGTGGAATGTGATGTGACATATAATAAGATAAAATGTGTAAAAATGTTCGCCATGTATAAATGCAGGTAAAAGTACCTACAATAAGATAAAAATTACGTCATTTCAATAATTTTTACAGCGTCTTAATATTTTTTTAGCTCTTCACATCGCATTTGACGCACACGGCACTATATGCCCATCCTTCGCTGCGCTCGCGTGAGCAATAATTAACACTAATGATTTTGAATCTCCAATTTACTGCTGTGACTAAGTAAAATCATGTTCTGCATCCGACTATGAAGATTTTATACGATTGTGTTGTGCTTTCTGATGGATAACTACGGGTTTTGCTATTGAAAATGCGAAAAGCCCTGGGGACAAGGTTGGCACATAGCGTCCGTTACCATTTTGTACATACTATCCCAACGCCAGTAGAGTTAAGGGGGATATAAGTAGGGTTAGAAGAGAC
Source organism: Bougainvillia muscus (assembly GCA_032352715.1). Taxonomy (NCBI): domain Eukaryota; kingdom Metazoa; phylum Cnidaria; class Hydrozoa; order Anthoathecata; family Bougainvilliidae; genus Bougainvillia; species Bougainvillia muscus. The sequence goes on along the minus strand of JAUCNQ010087893.1, from coordinate 2,862 downwards.
TTTATTTTTTTTAGCAATCGATTTGTATGTCAATCTAACACTTGTAAAAATGCTGTAGTCACCTATTGCATCGAATGTAAACAAGCACACTGTCTACAATGTTACGAAGAACATATATGTGAAAACAAAAATTATGTTTCTGTGTTTTACGATGAAAACTACGAAGATATTGTTCCAATGTGCATGGCCCACAAGTCTATGGCAAGATCTGTTTGCAAATCGTGCGATGACGAGCTTATATGTATGTACTGTGTCAACAGAGTGCATAAAAGACATCAAATTGAAACAGTCACAGATAGAGCAAACTACATTCGAGAATGCTCTATAAATGCATTGAAGAAAGGGGAAGCATATTTTGATAAAAAACAACATTTCTCTTATGATAATGAAACTAAAAAAATTGATGAGTTTGAAGTGATGTTGGAACTAGATTTATATTCCCGACTGATCCATGACATTGCAAAAGTGTTCAAGGATCGTCAGAAAGATATTAAAATCGAAATGCAAAAGTACAGAGCTGCATCAGCAGAATATAAGAAAAGATTACTCGACAGCGAACGTTATAACAAAGATATGAGTGAAGCTATAAAACGTAAGGTGGACGAACTCACTGGTAGGAACGATTTTAAGGTGGTAGCAAAAAAGAATCGCATTTTACAGATGGCAGATGAATTAACAACCATCCAATATTTCTCTGTGAAGTTGAAGGAATGCGTTGATGGTATAGAGAGTGGTATCGGTGCTTGGAAGGTAGAAACTAAAATGTTTGACACCAGTTTAGACAAGGATAATGGAAACGAAGTTGTTCAAGTAGAAATAAGATCATATGAAGAAATTCTGAAAATACAGGAAGACCTGAACGTATTCAACCATTTTCTCCAAGGTAAGCACAGACAAGATAAAATCATTACTCGGGTAAGAAAACATTCCAATGTGATAAATCATAGACCAGGTCATCTGTGTGCGTAAGACCATACAGTGGCGAGAGCGACAATAGTCCAGGAAAGAACTCAACAACTTTTCTTAACCGAATAATAATTTTATCAAGCCTTTTTATTTTTTAATTAACGCAACCATATATCAGTGGCGGACTAAGAGATGCAAGAGCAGTAAGATGGCTACTCAAAGTCATTAATTTGAATTACTTTATGGATGACAATGGGTTTTAAGTATTAAGTTATTAAGAATTAAAAGTAACTGTGCTCCATCGTAATGCTCTGACTAAGGGTGGATCCGCCACTGTAGCGCAACCATATATGGTGCAACATCAAGCTTTTCTCAAGAAAAAATGTTACCCAAAAGGGTACATAGACATGTATTTCTTTAAATAATCTGAATTGTTTAAAGATAAATTCTGATTGGTCAGTTAATGCCGGACTTAAAACTGGATTAAACCATAGATATGATTAAACCTATCAAATTATCCAGGTTTGAAACAAAACCAAAAATCAAATATCATCATTGCAAATGCTACTTGTGGCATGTTAGTGCAGTGTTCCAATATTGGTTCTTCTTAAGTAAATCACTACGTGATTGTTATCCAATACCACAACCTGCAGTTATCCTTCGGAAAACTCAAGACAATCTGCATTCAAAATGCTTGTCTTTGTGCGTGCGTAGTATGCACAAGAACACTTCCTTTGCAGTGAAAATGGTACGATTATTACAAACTAAACGTGTGAATATTATTACTATTTTAGATAACAGCTTCTTTGGTTGGAAATGGTAAGTTTTCACCAAAAAACAATCGCCTATGAGCGGGTGTCTAAAGTTCGAGTTACAAATCTCGAGTTAAAAAGTTTGAGATATATAAAGTTCGAGTTTTGGACGTCACAAATTTCAAAATTATGACGTCACACTCCAGGAATTTTAATCGATGAACCATCCTCAACATGTATATTTCTTTCGAGTTTTTAACTCGAAAAATGTTAACGTCTTAATTTGTTCGAGTTATTAACTCGATAAAATTAAGGCTGTTAATTTTTTTCGAGTTATTAAATTAGAAAATTTAAATTAACTCGAAACATTTATTTGTGGTTAAATGATCGAGTTAAGTTCCTGAGGTGTGACGTCGTAATTTTGAATTTGTCAAACGTCAAAACTCGATTTTTTTTTTTTACCCGAACTTTTTAACTGCAGATCTTTATCTCGAACGTTCGACGACCCATCTACGAAGGAAGTTTGAAATAAACTTCCTCGCTGACAGAAAGCTAAATCTTATTGGACACATTATTTCAATGGAGAAAAATTTTCGGACACGTTTTCAATCACTAAATTTCAATTTCCAATGAAAAAATGGTTAAAAAGATTGCATAAATATGCTTTTAAATTTGTTTTTTATAACACAGGATATTTGTTATGAAAAATAGGTTGATAAAACAGATGAAATTCAAATTTCATGGAAATATTAGTAAATCAAAATTTACGGACATAAAAGACCTTCGGTCGGAAAAGGTTAGGGACAGAAAAAAATCCGAAAGTTTTTCTGTCTGAAAGTTTTCATTGTGTTAATGTAAATCAGTTGTTCAATCCGAACGTAGTTAAGGTTGCGGTAAAAACACACGGACTAAATATTACCTAAAAACTGTACTAGAGGATTGAAAACTCTCAAAATAATTATGAAACATTATAGTAGTCGAGGTTTCGCGAAAAATATGTTTAGGAACAAAGTTATGAACAATTTTGTGAAGTACGAGAAGCGGAAAAATAAAGAAATTGAAATTGGTCTTAGGCAAATGGAATTTGTACCGGAAGTTCGACGCAAACAACGTGGAGACTCCTTATCCATCACTGCACAAAATCCAACTGTATCCGGACTTTTTTTCAGTCCGTATTCGTCGGTATTAAGACAGAATGCGAGCA
>JAUCNQ010087782.1:0-12239 GCA_032352715.1 Bougainvillia muscus | reverse complement strand
AGAGACCCAGCGACATACATAATATAATTAAAATTAATGACTTTGAGTACTCCACTTACTGCTGTGACTATGTAAAAACATGTTCTAAATCCGCCTCTGATCTGTTAACGATTTTATCAAACAATATGTTGAAATCTGGACTATTATGCCACATTTCTGCTGGTATTATGATAAAATCTTAAAGGACAGTATAATTTCTTATGCATTGAAAATAACACGTATGCACCTGCGGAAGTGCCGGTAACAATATTTCACGAAGTATTTTTACCTGGTTTTTAAATCCAACCCCATGTTTGGGTATCGCTGAGACAGTGTCTATTTGAATAACACGTATTGACACGCCAGTTGCATTATGACTTTTCAGGTCGTTTGTATTTCATGATAGTTAATATTTATATTCTGAGAATGACGTAGTGTAGATGCGTTGACAGGTCAAAGCAATGAGAAGGAAAACGAATATGAATTATCCTTCACGACTAACGACCATTTGCTAACTATAAAAAGTAAATACGGTTTAGTGTCCCTCTTGGTGCTCTAACTAGGCCTATCTCCACCACTGAGATATATCATATTTATTATTGACCGCGGTCACTCCGGAGTTCCTGCGAAAAGACAGAATATGGAAAAAGTTCTGCGCTTGCAGCTGTGCTTTCTTGTTTTTTCAACTTCGGGCAGAGTCCTCTCGTTACAGCCAATGGATTAATGGCATTTTCCTGTGCACGAAGTCGGCTCGCTCTTGGGTGGCCAAAGTTACGGAGATAATATCCCAAGCGTGTAATCGTGTAACAAGCGCAAATATTTTTACGCTGTCTTGATATCTTTTTCTATGCACGAGTTATATTAATAAAGTTACACGAGTGCGTATAATAACGAGATAAATGTTCATTTTATGTTCTTACAGCATATATGTGAACAGGTGTGTGTGTATTTTATACAAATTTGATGGATCGTGTCTTTAATCAAGTTTAAATAAACATATGACCTGCTTTAAGTATAAAGTTATGCGGAAAAATACTGAAAACTTCCACTACTTATTCAGCTTGAGCAAGTTGATGAAAGAATAATTTTCATGATAATACATTCTTGTAATCGTGACTTTATAGTTTTTTTTTAAAAGTGCAGTGAAAGATATATTCACCGTCCTTGACCTTGATATATTTGAAAAAAGTTGACGATTGATTGTAAAAGGTTTGATTCTTGTGTTATCGAAACGGAAGAGTCTTATATTCAAAATCTTAAAAAATCGAAAATTTAACAAATAGTAATTACGTAAGAATTATGCGGAGTTCGTATATTGATATGTACCTTTTTGTGAGTAGTTTGATGAATAGCTAGAGAATTTTCCGTTTTTCTCGTTATAAAAGGAATATCTTGTTAAATAATATATATAGCAATGGTTCCTTTTCGACTTATTGCTGAATTACAGTTATGAGCATTTTTAAGCGGCATCCACACGTGTTCCACTCTGCCCTTGTTTAATACCTTGCACATTTTCTTATGAACAGTGTGTTCAGAAATACTTCTACTTATTATGAATTATGTATTAAATAGAACGACAGTTCATAATGCTGTAGTATACTATGTTTACTTCATGAAGAAGTTTTTCTCTCATCTTTGATATGTGCCAAATACAGTGGTACAGACCTAGTCAGAGCAGCAAGATTGAGAGTAACACTATTTAACTAGTCTATTTATGGGTTAAAAAACGTTGTTAGCTTTTAAAAACCTAACGACCATTTGTTAAACTATTCAAAATGAATGACTTTGTTCTTCATTTCAGTGCTCAGACTAAATTAACGCCTATTCTGAAGCTACTACGGACGATGACAGAATAATAGTGCCCTATACGTACGACAATATCCTGCTAGTTGTAATCGACCATGCGAGTATGCATGGAATAAAATGGAAAAGCATTATGTAAATGAATAACTTATCCTAAAATCTATAATACCTAACATTAGTGACAATGGAATCTTCAAGCTCGCCAACCTCGTCTCCAGGGTCTTATCGGTTAGAAGATGCAAGAAAGTCCTGATAACGAAGTTGCAAGCTGACGACCATTCTAGTGGAAAATTAAGATCACATTTCATTAACATCTGTCAATAAAAAATATTTGATTTACTATATTACATTAGTGACAAGGGAAACAAAGATTTACAATCAAAATTGACGTCTATAAAGTCACTTGACATGGTTTAGAATTGTGCTCACTGATAGAATGTGGGCATTCTGGACTGAAGACAAATACATCATGCAGAGGTCCAGGCGTATCTTCGTACTTGGGTAAGTATAGTAGAGTTAACTTGTATAAACCATAAGTTCTGTATTTTCTGTTGATAGTTATTTTTTCAATCATGTTCAAAATTATTATATACTAGTAGAAATATGAACAGCACCAGCCTGTTTTTCAATTTTCTTTCCCAAACACATAGAAAACACTTCTTTTGTGTTTTTATGTGGTAAAAAATATATAATAAATACTTTATACGCATACTGAAATGCAAAATGCAAGAAGGTACTTGTGTATAAGATGAAAAATGTTGAAATACGTTTTTGATAGTAATTGTATGTTATTGAGTATAACCAAGCTCCGTTCGCTATTATAATAACCATCAATATCGAGCCTAAAGCTAACACTCGAGTTTCTTTTAAATTTGCTGGTAGATGTCTTCCTCTAAATGCTTGTATTGCACTAACTAACAGTAAAAAGATCAAATAGAAAAATATAATAAGTATACTATAAGTGTTACTGCAATACATTTCACGAAATTTATCTTTGATTGATACAAACACCTCTACCTTTGGATGTTGGATTTGTGTGGAAACAATAAACAGGGATACTCCTATAACTACTGACAAACTGATAAAAAGCTTTTCCATTACTTTAACTTGCTGTATTCTTTTTCGTGACATTATTAGCCCTGTATCAAAGATATGCACTAGCGTGTTCAGTTTTACAATTGATATTGACAATAAAATTGGTAAAACAATCATCAAGGATAATGGACGAAGAACACATATAGTTGTATTCACTTTTCCAATATATAGAAAAGGTAAAAGTGTAAAAATGATTTGGTATGTAGCAAGTTGCATAAAAGTCAACACTCTGTTTGATGATTTTACCACTGGAGTATATTGGTGCTTAATGAACATTGAAAATGTCACACTGGCCAGACTGATACCAATGCCACATAAAGCTATTATAACTATACTTATGTAATCTGTTAATTTAATAGTATATCTATGGAATGTATCAATACATTCTGTCTTTGCTTTATTTGCAATCCAGCCAACTCCTTTACAAAGATTACATGGATGGTTTCCTATATCTACCTTGATGTTGTTTCCCTTGCATGGAGAGCAGAATACTGTAGTCTGTGCAGTCCGATGTTCATGGTCTTCTATCAATGTCATACCTGGATGACACTTTGCAATACAAGAATAATTGTTACTTTCCATCAACTTGATCTGCTCGATTGCTTTCTTGTCTTCAGACTTCGAAGACAAGTCGTAAAAAAACACTGGAACTATGGTTGTCAGGTTATTGTGACAGATTGCATCTTTTGCTACTGAATTTATAAACAAAGACTTTTTACAATCAGTAATAACCTCTTGATACGACTCTAGTAACAAAACACCATGACATGTCAAAGCAGATGCATTAAAATATTTCATCATATGAGACTCAAAAGCGTAGAAATCTGCTCTTCTCATTGCTTCGAGTTCAATATCTTTTATGTTTCTATTCTGACGCAAATGCGACACCAGTTTATTATAATCTTCACTGCTTTTTAAAGTATAAGTTGCAATATCTTTTTCCGTATTGAAATATTTGTCTCCTGGACAGATGCATTTGTTTGTAATGGATAAGCAAATTCGAATCCGAACTAAGCTACCACTATTATCTGAACATTTACTTTTGATGCGACTGATTGTAGAACCGTGGTCCACAAATACTGTGGAATCATATACCAAGTCTAATTCGTAGAGCAAATCCATTTCTGTCTTCCCTACAGTAAGGACACTGCTATTTTCCCCGTCTACCATAATGTTATAAGTACAATAATAACTTTCGCAGAACCATGAAAACATTTTTAGCAACATTTCTGTAAATTGTTCTGACATGTACACATAAAATTGGACATAAAGCAGAATCTTAGTGTCCAACAGTATAAAATGTAAGTCGACTATACTTTGTATCAATATATCATGGTTGTTACAAATGTCAATCGATATACTGATGCATTTCTCACACTTATACCGTAACTGGCTTATTGCTAACTCTTTATGCAATATGTTTGTGTTAATACTTTTATCAGGGTTTGTAACTGAAAAGAATCCTATACGAACACGATACAAGTTAATATCTTTACGTTGTTTCAAAAAAATATCTGTGGCATATTTTCCTCCAATGTAACTATCACCACAGTATGAAGTGACACAAATGATTAACGAAAACAAAATAATGATATATATATCATTGTACATCCTTCTCTGGCGAATTTCCAAACTTAAATTGCAAATTTGATCTTGGAATATCTCATTGCACTAAACAGTTTTAAAACTATAAAACTATAAGTTTTAAAACTATAAATCTTCCACCTGCCTATTTGATATAATTATATCTGAATTATAATTCTTTTGATCCCTAAGACTACAATATGCTAAAAACTAATATGATGGTGAGTAATTCTTATTCTATTTATTCTTAAAACAACAGAAACTATTCTTCTTCAGATATATGTTAATTAGCACTTTCTGCTTAAAGAAACATAATTTACTATATTTCCATTCATCATAACTTTTCGTTTTATTTTAATCATAGATTTCAATTAGCTATTACTATTATTATTGGTTCTATGGGTATCACACGGTAGGGTAAAAAAAATATATCAAAATAGTGAAAATAGGCTATAAGTTTTTCAGGACCACTGGCCCCCAGCTCGGTTCCCCGGTCCCGGACCCGAGTAGAAATCGAAATTACAAATTTCATCCGATACAGCACGAAAGGCCTCCTTTAGTAGAATACATTGACGAAGTTTTGTTAAAAATTGCCTCTTGGTTGCGCAGTTAAGTTGAAATGTTTATCTAAATAACTTCTAGTTAAACTCTGATTTTTTCTCGGGACCGGGGTCATGCGGGCCGGGAGCCAGGGCCATAGGCCGGAGGCAGGAGAGGAAAACTAATAGCCGTGAAAATATAGAATAATTATAAATGATATGTATTAATAAAAGTTCTTTTTTAAACGTACAATGGGCCGTTCTAGAAAGTTATATATAGCTTCCTCATATACAAAAATCAATTATTTTATAAACGGCCTCTGAAGTATTTTTGAAATGTCCAACAGATCTTTGTTCTAAGGTCTTACCAACAAGAACTGGAAAATCTTATTCTCATCCCGCTAGAACAATGGTCTACTATGTGAGGGTAAACTTGCCATAGGTGATAGTGTGGGTAAAAAGTAAAAACAAAACAAATAAATTAAGTTTAGCAAAACCGAAAACGTTTTGCTAAACTTTTTGCTAAACTTAATTTATTTGTTTTTGTTTTTACTTTTTACCCACAATGGTCTACTAAATGCATGAAAAATACAATGAGGGTTTTAATCATTACAGCTATAGTATCACAACAAACTGCACAGCCAAAAAGAATACAACTAATGTAACAACAAATGATTAAACGAGTACTAAAAGTGCACAAATTGTGTGACAAAAATAAGGATAATAGTATACTGAGTGGTACAAAGAATACAGCTATTGTTCGGAACAAATGGTACAACGAGCGATATAAATAGTGTTCTTCACAATTCTCCAAATGTTAGCTCATTTAATATGCTAACCCTATTGTGCATGGGGGGATTTACCTCTCTCACCTGTCAGTTTGATTTACATAACTTTTGTTTTACAAGAGAAATTGAATAGAAACTTTCGGACTTTTACTAAAAGCCTATTAACACGTTTCCTGAACCTTTGAGCCCCATACCTCTCACCATTCTGAAATTATGGGCTATTGCTCGAGATCGCCTATCAAATTACTGTGAAATCCTTACGAAATTACCAGATATCAATTTTTCCATAACTTTTTATACGGTAAAGCAATTGACTTTTTATACGGTAAAGCAATTGACTTCAAACTATTACCATATCTTCATATCAGTAACACCTTTGAATTTCAACATATTTTATGACGTCATATTTTGATGACGTAATTTTATGACGTAATAACGGATTTTTTGATTTTTTGGTATTTTTGCCAAATTTGGCGCCTAGTTCTGGCTCGAAATGTTATAGATAAGTATTAGAAAAGTATACATTATTAAGCTACTGGGTATTGGCTTTCATATAAAGTAAACAGAATTTAAAAATCTGCAATATATCTCTCGTCATAGAAATTTGAAAATCAGTCATATTTTACATGCTTTTTATCCAGTCTCAGCATTAAAATGGCGAGTCAAAGTCATCAATATTAATAATTTAATGTGGAGCAATGACCTTACATTCAGTGTTTAAGAATTAATACAGTTGATTCTCCTTGGTGACGCTATGATCAGAATTGTATCTGTACGTCCCTTTCCAGTTTAGCGAAATTTTATTCCGCCGATAGAGTGTACCAATTGGTCTTAAAATTAGTGACATTTATATCTCGTCAATAAAGGTACATTTATTGATGTTTAAGGATGAAATAAGATAAATATATCTTAAAATTGAGAAAACAATTTCGTAATAATTTACATCATCAGGCTCGTATTAAAAATGCATTTACAAGCACACAGTGGATATATTGGGTCGATAATGGGTTTGTTTTGTTGGAGATTCAGAAAAAACTGTACTACTGCAGGTTTTACGAAGCAGAGAATCTTCTGGGACACACCTAGATAATACTTAGCATATTCCAGCACTAATGTTAATTTCGACCAACGTAAGTAGATGAATAGGAATGTATGAAATCAGGATAGTCTATTTCGAATTAAATATAAGTATTTGACATCTGAAATTGTAAAATAGTCATATGCAAATGAATTATCCTGATTTTCATTCGTCTATTCGTTATTAGTTCGATCCTCGCCTACTTTCATATTTACAAAATTCATCAGACGAAGTGACGGTTTTTGACGTCACTTCTTCAAGAATTTGAAAGAAGTTATAAAAGAAGATATATCCTCACAGTGGCGGATCCAGAGCTTGAAAATAGTAGGCAAGTACCTACGACGAAGTGTAAAACAATTAAAATTTCAAAGAAATTTTAATTGTTTTACACTTCTTCGTAAGTGTTTGCCTACTCCTGGATCCGACCCTGAATGTATATTTAATTACACTTACACACTATTTTTGTGAAGTAATAAGGCGATTACGTAATCTAGACTGCATAAAATCGGGGATAATGTAATTCAGATTACAAGTTATTTGTTAACATATAGAAAAAATAAGTTCCGCGGATTTTCTCTAAATATCAAATAATCATGAGTAACACTAAATTCAGCTGTATCCAGAACTTTATACAGTCCGTCTACTCCCGCATTCTCGAATTCTGTCGTAATACGGACGAATTCGGACTGAAAATAAGTCCGGATACAGTTGGATTTTGAGCAGTGTAATCCGATTTAAATTATCCCGATTTGAATGCACAGTATAAGTAATACATCCGTAATAGGGGATTTGATGGCGTTAGTAAATTTGACAAAATACTGTGGTTTACGAGTGCCACAAAACGAAACGTGCTTCTCGTGGTATATAAAATTATAACCAAAAAATAATGTTTATAACCAGAATTTACAGTGCAAACGCATGCACACTTGCATGCCGTCGAAGACAGTGGTCCCTACTTTCACACAGGGCAATACTCCTACAAATATGTATCTCGCTTTGGGACGGAAAAGAGTAGGATCGCTAATCATCCATTGTATTGTACGACCAAATAACAGTTTAGCAATTATACTAGAGATGTTAAACGTGACAATACATTTTTAATTACCATCGCTCATGTGTTATCTAATAGAGAACTGCAGGTCAAGCAATTGGATACATGAATTCTTCACGTAGCAAATTTAGGGTACAAAAAAGTTCCAATGACATCATTATTAACACTTAATTTATCTTCTTGATATTTATTTCGAATTTGATTTTACTACTACATCTCAGTTTTTCATTTTCATTAAATTTTGAACCTTTAATTTAGGTTACCAGAGGCGGATTTAGAACATGCTTTTACTTAGTCACAGCAGTAAGTGGAGTACTCAAAGTCATTAATTTTAATTATATTATGTATGTTGCTGGGTCTCTAAAGACCCAGTCGCATATATAATATAATTAAAAATTAACAGTAATTAAACACCATCGCAATGCTCTGACTAAGGCTAGATCCGTCACTGGGTGTTACACCTAAGGTATTTTTCGTAGAATGGTCAGCATATCATACTGAAACTTCTTGTGTAACAAGTATAAACAAATGTCTATATGTCCCGCCTTTCTTTATCTTTAATGATTCAGGAAAATGTGCATATTTATTCGATCAGCTAGAGCAGCTATACTCCCTAAAAGTACACTAAACGCAAAGACTAGCTAACGGATAAAAATGCAACAAAAAGAGGCAGAAGGAGGTTATGCTATCATTTATTTAAAGTAATAGTAAAGGTTACAAATTTAAAATATTAAAAAAAGATAGCAAATAAAGTGCTAAAATCGACTAAATGTAAACTAAATGAAGAGTTAAATATAACAGACATTTGCTATAAAGGTAGCACAGACACGGCAATTACAATCAATTGAAGGCAATGATATTAAACTCGATTTGAATACTGACAATGATTCAGAATGTTTTATATTATTTGGGAGATTATTCCATAGCTATGCACTGATGTGTGAAACCGTCTGTTGACTATACTTAGTGGTATACAGTCGGTTTCCACAATGGTGTATGCATTTCTAAGACAATAACGACAATTTTCCCTAAAGTGAAAAACTGCAAAATTAATAGTCGCGTGACCACACACAATTATTTGCGCCTGAATATTAAGGTTTTCTAACCTTTCAATACACTGTCTGCTACTACAAGCCCAAATAAGAGGGATATTGTTTCACATGCCACAAAAGATTATATTATATGCAACAAAAGAAGAAATACGGTACTAACCATCTGATTAAGGTATGTAATGTTAGGCGCAATTTCCTAGCAGCTATTATTTCCAAATCGGTCAAGCTTATTCTGTACTAACCACTGTCCAACACGGAACTTAAGAGATGTTAATTTTTTGCTATATTTTGAAACGTGTACTTGAGTTAGTTAAGATAAGTTATTCCTTGATCAGTAGCTAGAATAGCTATTTTATATTATCCCAGTCTGCAAAATGCCACAACGACCAAAACCAACGTCAAACTTGGCCAAATTACGTGCTAAACTGGTACTCTGACCAGTTTTTGCAGTCTTCGCTTCATTATTACAAGATATTACTAGAGTAATTATCATTTTGCAGTCACAACATATATCGTAAAGAAAGAAAAAAAATTGGTGTGCTAAAACAAAGACCCGGCCGGTGCCACCCGTTGTTGAAAATGTTTTCCAAAAAACTTAAAATCTGAAATTGGAGTAACAGTTGGGAAAAATCACAAAGTTTTAGAACATTTTGCTTTTCCGGTTAGAAGTTATGCAAATTTGAAAATGCAGCATGGCCACAAAAAGCCCCCGTCCCCAGTCTTAATTGGGTTAACTCTATTACGCCTAGGGTATTTAGGAGCTATTCCGACCGCCCCTCCGTAACTCCTGAAGTATGTGTTCCCATAACATAAAACCTGGCACAGTTATACCTAAATAGGCTGACGTCATTATTACGTCAGTGACGTTATGAAATACGTGGAAATTGGCGGAAAATGAGTACTTCGATAAAAGTCGTATAAAATCAAATGTAATTGAGTTTTGTTTTGTTTCAGCCAGAGTCTGTGATAGTAATGTATATTATGAAATATTGGGTTTACAACCACCTGCTTGCCGGGGAAATACCGGACATATTACCGGATTTTCCGAGATTTACAGGAAACAGCAAAAAATAAGAACATTTATTACGCCAAATCATTTTTACTTGAAAAAATACAAATTTAGTTATTACATTTTGTGCTAATATTCGTGCTTATTTGGTTTCAAAATAATCAACAAATAATTCAAAAATCTCACGAAATGAACGATGATATCTCATTTTATCTTTTCTGTCTAATAGTTTTCTTACCATAACATAAGAATCTGACATTTCACCTGTTATTGTATATACGAAATTCTAATCGTCAATCAATAAGAGATCGTTTGCCAAAAAGGCAGATTATGTGTTGGAGATAATGGATAATAACAGTATTAACTTGTTATAGATGCATGAAGGATAATATCCAACAGACACAGTGGCGGATCCAGCCGTAGTCAGGGCAACATGATGGAGTATATTTACTTTTAATTCTTAATAACATTTGTATGACGCTGGATCTTTAGAGACCCAGCGTCATACATTATGGTAATTAAAATTAATGACTTTTAGTCTCCATTAGATAGCCGTGACTACGTAAAAGCATGTTCTGGGTCCGCCTCTGAGACAGTTCTATGAAATATTGTTGACGGCTTAATGAGGTTATATGCATGGTACCCAGTCAGAACATGAATAAAAACAACGTTGCAACATTGTTGATATAAGGTTGAGACGTCGGAACAACCATGTTGTAACGCTGACTTAACATGTGCTCAATAGATAAATTTCTGTCAATTTATTTTATCTTGTAGTAGTTGACAATCTTACTTTTTAATGAAAAAATATAAATTTCGTAACTATATTTTGTGCTTCCATTTGCGCTTCTTTACTTTTAAAATGATCAATGAATAATTCAATAATTTCACGAAATGAACGATGATATCTCATTTTCTCTTTACTGTCTAATATGTTTTTTTACCATAATATAAGCATCTGGCACTTCACCTGTTGTTGCATATATGAAATGCAAATCTTCAATCAAAGGTTCATCTTCCCATTGAATTTGACGGTGATACAACGTTTTATCAAAGCTTAATTAATTCATTAATTCATTAGGATTATTGTCATAACAACTAAGTGATGTTACTAATGGATACCATTGTGTTGTTAATTCTATTGAAACAATTGATTGGATACATTCTTGTGTATTGGAATCTAATTGATTAATATGAAATTTAATATTATCTTTATATTTATAATGAAATAAAGCAAAATGAAGTTCACCAAATTCACAATGATATGCTTTGATTTTTTCAATATAACGATCATTTTTAAGAATTGATTTAGGATTAAGACATTTCACATAACTAATTGTATCAAATAAATTTTCACATTTTCTAAAATAAATTCGATATCAAATTCTTCATAATATGACCATGTTTTTCTTTTAAATGATGTAAATTTCAACCATTCTTTATTTTCTTGATTGAAAAATAGTGGTCCATTATTTTCTTTTGTTATATGAAATCTTAAAAGATTCGGATACTTATTATCAGTAGCTAAAACTCGTACAACAGGTTGCATACAATTATCAATAAATTCAATGATATAAAAATTTAAATTTTCAAAATATGATAAATCTTGATTAGCAAATCGTATATTACCATGACGCTCAACCTGTGTTGTTATTTTATTATCAGGATACACCCATAAAAAGCGTTGAAAATGAAGTGGATGTGTTTTAGCAAATTCTCCTTTAGTAATACAGGAATGATCATTTACACGATGTGCTTTTAAACCAGTTACCATTATTTCTTCCGCATTTTCAAACGTGGTATAATGTGATAGAATTTCAAATGGCATAGGATTGTTATATTCGACATCTTCAAGCCATGTATAAAATGTCAGATTTTCTTCTGGTACATATAAAGCTGTATGTGGAAATGATTTCCAGTTTATCTATGGATAAAACGAAAGTGATGCATTTAGACATGGTTGGCAGTGGCGGATACAGTCCTAGTCAGACCATCGCGATTGGGTATAATTAATTTTAATTCTTAATAACTTGATGTATGTTTTGTTGTATCATTACGTTGTCCATAGATAAATATTAAAAGTCACCAAATAAACAATAAATTTTATAGACTAACGACTGTTTGTCTGTTAATAATAAACATCTTAAGTCTCCTTACTAGGGACTGCAGAGGCGGACTCAGAACATACTTTTATTTAGTCAAAGCAATAGAATGGAGATTGAAAGCATGCTCAAATTCATTAATTTTTAATTGCTTTTGTA
>JAUCNQ010087781.1:0-20643 GCA_032352715.1 Bougainvillia muscus | reverse complement strand
AATGTCACTTCCAATGCAGTTGTTTACACATTTTGTGACACTGGGTGTGCATATATCAACGGCTTGTTTAAAGACAGCAGTGGGAATAGAGCCGCTTGTCTTTTTAGAACTATCCAGTTTCAGTACTTAAACTTAAAAACGCATAAAAGGCTAGAACATGATGAACTACAAATATCTCTCTACAAATAGTTCCTCTTTGAACTACATTTTATCAAAATTTTATTAATCAGTGGGCAATAATTGTTGTTAAAGCCGTAATTAAAAATTCAACGTAATGCATTTTGATTCGGCGATAATGGCGATCACCTTCGCGAGAAATGACAACAAAGAAAATGAAAGCTTTTATTGACAAGCCTTTGGAAGCCTGTGATACACATGATGTCGAAATCGGAATTTATGTCAGCGAATTCACAGAATTGAAACTCGCCTCTTTCTTTATCGCACGTGTGTTTCGCATTTTTTGCAACGTTAGCATAGGTTTTTATGTATGAAATACTCTGCATGCGGTGTTTCCACTATCGCAGATGGCTGGAAACAACGAATTTTGTATTCCGAATAACTACTATCAGTTTCGCTCGTAAACAAGCTCTGTTTATTAGTTCATAAGTCGATGCTTGGAACATGCTCTTTCTCACTCTTTAGTTCACCTCGGCGCATGACAAACTTTCATAATTTAGTGTTTACCGCGTGTAAATATGACAACAAAATAACGATGGTACTTACGCCATACTAAATTATTTGACCGTCACATAATTATCTTAATCGATCAGTCAATCTCGTTCCCAGACTAATCAATTTTTCTTTGACTTGCGAGATGGCGAGGTGATGAAAATCATCTGAAGTCTACTCCCGCTATCTCGAACCTCCAAGGGATCGGAGAAAAAGTTCGAGATAGCGAGTGCGTGCACTGAGTGGATAATGACCAAGGGACCGATGGATGTGCTCGAGATAGCGCGTGTTTGAGATAGCAGGAGTTTACTGCACTTGCAAATCGAAAAGAGATAAATTTTCCTAGGAACGAGGTTGACCATCATTATAAAAGTTGATTACTTCCATGTTAATTAAAATACAAGATAAAAACTTCCTTCTTAAAATTACAAACATAATTCTCACAGCATGATTCGTTGACCACTTTTCCGCTACTAATTCAGATGAAATTATAAATATGATGACCATCACGATTATATAATTTCAATTTGTAAACACCAATTTATGACAGACTTTAGGACACTCAAAATTTATTAATTCTTTGTTTTCTTAATATATATATATATTAAGCTATTAAGAATTTAAGCATCTACCTCTCCATTGTGTGTTACTCTGACAAGGCTAGAATCACTCTTTTTAGTTGGGTGAAATAAAAACGGAAAGCTGTTAAACCCCAACAATAATTTCCTGTCACTTTTTTTCCAACAACATATTTTATGCAGAGAATAAATTTCGTTTAGGAAGCAATGTTATTGTCAATTCTTCAAGTAAAGTTGATTTTATTGTTTTGCATAAAGTAATTTAAAATATACCTAGTGGACAATATTCAAAAACAGGCGTTATTAGGTGTCTCAACGGCATAGTTAAGATAAGTGTATACCCGGAACACATGTTCGAAATAATGTCAAAAAAATATCTTGTAAACACTGAGATTCATATCACATAAGTATAAATTTTTGAATTCGTCATGTTATTGCCTATCGAATGAGCTACATACACGTTTTTATAAGAAACACAAGATTGGACTTCAGACCGGATGTTTCTTAAAAATTTAGCTTTTCAGCCTGCAATGTTTCTTAGATGTTTCTTAGCTACTTTTTGGGTCTCCCAAGTATTTTAAAAATATTCGACCTTACTTCAAATATGTGTAGGGAGGGTGTTCTTTTTTCAGAAAAACTTCCTGTTGTTTATAAAGAAAATACAACATTTTTGTTAAAATAGTGTTTTCTCTCATTCTTCAATGTCTCAAATGAGCCCGGGCATGTTTCTTAGTTTTTGAGGATTTTGAGCCTCATATTTCTTATTATCTTGTTTCTTATAAAAAAACGTGTACTTCCCATCACTTGCAGATGAATCGGTAAGAAGAAAGAGACACTGGACCAGTTTTTTTGCGAAGCAATAAGTCTCGTCCAATTTATTTTAACGAAGTGAAACATATGTCATAAAAATCCTCATAGAATGAGCTAAAATACCTTTCTTCATTTTTTTGTTTAGTCGAGGACTTTGAATTTTATTTAATAACAGGAGAAAAACAGTGAGGTGAAAAAATTTGTTTTTTGTTTTATGATGAAAAAGGTTAACACACAAGCTTGTTCGAATTGTGTTTTAAATTTTAAATTAAATTTAAAACCGGAACGTCTTTTTAAGGTTAGTAAGTTAACAATTGACTTACTTGTTGCTCTGACTAGGTCTTAATCCACCACTGGGTTTAACCCCCCCCCCTGAAGAGGCGGACTTAGGACACGGTTTTCCCTAGTCATAGCACTGAAATGGAGATTCAAAGCATACTCAAAGTGATTAATTCGAATAGCTTCTTGTATGAAGATGGTCTCTGAAGACCATTATCATACAGAAGCCTATTACGAATTAATTTTTTTAGCTCTTCCTCGTGTTGCTCTGACTAGGGCTGGATCCGCCACTGGGTTTACCCCCCTTGAAGGTACAAAAGCATAATAATCAAATAACTCAATTTTAAGAGGTTATATAATTTATGAAAACTCATTATTTCTTGTTGAATACTTTAGAAACAAGTTTAAGCATAGAGAGTAGCGTAAGATAATCATATAATTACCTATAAAAGCTTCCTTGTGCTTATCTTCGAACAGAAAGAAGATAGTAAATCACTAACTAGGAATATACGTTTTTACTTGCTAAGTTAAGTAATTCGCTAAATAGTTTGAAATATTATAATTGACGCAATTTCATTAGTAATTTTTTTGTATGCTTAATAATCAAAAAATTAATTTTGTTCTCCCTATATTATGCCTTCAGTGTTTGTTTTTTTGCCTTCTGACTTTTTTGCCTTCTGTTATTTTCTGGTCTTAAAGTGAACTTCAGGAAAGGTCGTCTTACTTTCAAACGTAAAAATAAATGCAGGAGATTAATTATCATAAGTTGTTATTCTGTTGTTTTCGTGGAGAATACCTAGTGCCAAATTAAACATACACGCTTAAACATACACGCTTAAACTATCCTGCAGCATTGTTTAACATGTGTGACCATTTTAATTATATTAAAAAAGCATGCGTTAATTGTTTGCAATCAATTATTTTCTGTTCTATTAAATGGATTGTGTGGTCAAAAACAAAAACAAGATATATTTTATATTCGGACAAAAAATAACTCGTTATTCGTAGTTCTTATCCTGGTTCCTCTTTTAAATGACTTTTAAATGACTTCGCCAATGGTTTATTGGCGAACGCATTCAGCTTTCACTAAATTTCGGTCTTGTGCAACGGCCAATTTGATGCAATGTTTTTTCTCAGAAATGATTTCTAGCGACCAAGACCCTATCTGTATATATGTATATGACATCATAGTTGAGCGCTGAGTTAGCCAATCAACTGTGGCTCTCAGAATATTCACGTGAAACAACCGTTGAATATAGCCTACCAGATAACCGCTTCGCTGAAGCTTCTACAAGCAAAGTGCAACGAAAGCGGTCTAGCGTCACACTACTATTACGTCATTTTTTAAGGAATCTAGGCGCTAGACTTTAAAATTCGAACAAGAATGCGAACAGGAAGATTTGATGTCTTTGGTGCGCTTGCGAGAAAAGCCGAAAACAAAATCAAGTAATGTGAGAGAAAGAGAGAGAAGTAGGTTGCGAGATTATTATGTCTGAGTTTCTGACAAGGATATGTATGATATATCTTGTTTTTGTTTTTGACCATACAATCACTTTAATAACAACATCCCCGCATGTAGGTAATATCAGAAAGGAAGGGTTAAACTTAAATCCGGAGTAAAATCCAAGAAATCTATCTTCAATATATTTAAATATTTACATATTACACTGCATGAAAATCGGGATAATTGGATTCCGATTACAAACAGACAATTATTCCGATTTTCATTCAGTGTTATTTATAAGATTATCATTATTGCAGGATACCACATTCCAAATGACTGCACTACCAGTGGGGTCTCCAGCCCTAGTCAGAGCAACATGAGGAAGAGCTAAAAGTTTTAATTCTTAATAGCTTTCTGTATGACGATGGTCATACAGAAAGTTATTAGAATTATGCTTGAATCTCCATTTCATTGGTGTGACTATAGGTAAAAGCATGTCCTGAACCCGCCTCTGACTACTGCACTCAAACGAAGTAAGCAGGTGATCATAGAAAGTTTTTAAGTTGTTGGACGTTTTTATGCTGCCCATGCATGCCTTCGAACTGCTATGTCGTAATCATAATCGTCAAGAGAATCGTAATACTGTTCGCTACGCTCGTAATCTGACTCCAAACGATAAACATCGAATCCCATGAAAGGATCCGCTCGTCTTTGTAATTTCAATTTCTGCTGTAATTTTTGTAAATTGAAGCCTTGTTTTTCTACAATGTCTCTACGAAGTATAAAATCGTTACTCCATACTCTCCCAACTTTCGGGTATTCGATCTCCTTCACAGTGATATCATCTGGAGAAACATTTCCATCACTTACACTTACATTGTCTTTTATATTGCTATCAGAGCGTTCACTGCAAGCTGGGTTACCACAATAACAAACTATCTTTCGTTTTCGTGTTCCACTTAACACGACATCATCATAAGTATAAGGTATTCTTTCAAGCACTGGTAAGGCTTGGAATATTTTAGTAGTGCAAGAATCAGCGTTTCTTTGCATCTTATTTGGTGGTAGAAAAGCAGATCGTCTTGATTCGCTGAATGTATGAGTAAAGGGTTTTTGGGAAAAATTACCCATAACTTCCTCTGGTTTGAATATTTTAGTTTTCATAATTGACTGTATTGGTTTAGGCTTGACTGGTTTAACTTTCACAGGTTTCTGATGCAACTCAGCTAAACTTGAATTCGGCGATGAGTGTTCATATTCTTCGTGTTTTTCTTTCTTTATACTGAGTTCTACTGTGCTTGTTTCTTCATACCGTGTTGGTGATGGGACCGGAGAATCATTTTCTAAATCCTCCGGTGTTCCTGGTCTTGAGTCTGGGACTACAGAATCGCTACACGAATCATCATCCTCTCCTTCACAACTAGTATTAGCTTGGTTCGCTTGAACATTCTGTACTTCATTAGCAAGCGTCATGAATTTTGAGATGTACTTTTTCGTTTCACAACTAGTATTAGCTTGGTTTGCTTGAACATTCTGTACGTCATTAGTAAGCGTCATGAATTTTGAGAGGTACTTTTTCGTACGACGTGATAAGATAAAACGATATGTATACCTTCGCCCAGAAACCTAAAAAGAGGAGGGTATTTATTACAATGTTTTTGGACGAGTAAAGTAATACCCGCCGGGCAAGATAATAATTAATATATTGGCTTATACCTTACCGGTAAAACTTCGTCGGTACTAATAATTTATGCCGACGAATAATTTGTACCATTTCTGAAATTTTTCCCATGCAGTCAATTATCTTAAACTTTGGTAGGGTACTGATTGAGTATCTAATATTTGCTCTTAGAATGCCGTTTTCTCCTACTTTCAATCATTTTTACGTTCAACAATTTTTCTCTAGTGACTGTTAATAAATTATATAAGTGTTCCAAAGAAATCACTCTGCAAAGTGAATAGACAAAACAACCGATCGGTATACAGAAATGCACGACTTATACAGCCAGGGATTCATTATTAAAAATTCAGAAATGGTACAAATTACTCGTCGGCAAAAATTATTCGTGGGTACAACGTGACGAAATTTTCAGGTGACGAAAATTTGTACCGACGAATAATTTGTACCGACGAAGTTTTTAGGTACTTCCTAATGACCATTTTATTATACATTTCTAAGAATTTCCTATATGTATCGAGCGTTTCAAAAAACACTATTTAAAAGTCATATTTTGGATAATGAAATACATTATTATGATAGCTTTAGAAAAGTTAATTTAATCTTAATTGGTATCTTCTCTTTATTGATGCCTCATGGAAGCACTACCTACCGGAAAACTCAAAATGATCAGATTACCACTTAGATAACCCGCAGAAATTCATTAAAAAAATTTCAAATAGTTTGCAATCCAACACATCTCTTCTAACTTACCTTTTCTATAATACTTTTTCCATAATAATATCTCATAGCTCGTCCAAGTTTTTCATAAGTCATATCTGTTTTATTTTTCACTGAACCCCATAATGCTGCTACACCTATTGTATCTAAGATTCTGAACTCCAAATCACGATCTGTGTTCCATTTGATGAAACGAGATTGTTTGTCACGTCTTAATAAGTGAAGTAAAAATTGCCATAAAGGTATTCTCTGACGATGAGCTGCTGAAAGAAAAAGAAAATCTTGTTATGGACCGTTTTTTAGTTAAATAGAACCACTGCATGAACAGGTATGATATCCTTTAACGATTTTATCAAACAACCTGCGGAAATCTGGAGTCTTACTCCAGATTTCAACAGGTTATTTCATAAATCCTTAAGGTAAATATCACTTTTTAATCAGTGAAAATCGCTTAGGGAATATCTACAGAAATAGTACATTAGGACCATCCAAAACATTTATACCGTAAATCGTACATTTTCATCAAAGAAAAAATCGTGCATGTACATTTTTAATGAAAATTGCTAAGAATAATGAATTTTTCAGACGGTTACTTAGGAGCCAGTTATTTAAATTTTATCCCCTGGAATAGTGGTATGAACTAATCGTCTGTAGGTTTCTTATGAGCGGAAGCAATAGTGACAAACGACACGAGTAGAAAGCTTCAATATCATTAAAAAATAATTAATATTATAATTTAATTGCAACAATTATATTGGATACTAATGATGTCAAAAATCTTTCTTATCCAATAGGAAATTAACTAATTTACATATTTTTGTTTGCTGTGTATGTCTAGTAAGAATATGTCAGCTTAGAGAAATTGTATTAAAACGTCATAGTAATTAGGTCTCGTGGTCTCTTAAATTAACCATACTCGTAGGTTAAGGTTCATATGCAACAACACAAAATAAATAATTTGTTGTAACTTCCTCTTCATGTCGTCATAGTACATAGTACATATAGTACAACTAAACTACTGTGAAGACGGAAAAAAAGCAAAACACAGCAAAATATAAAACTTCCTTGTATATGATTTCGCAATTTGTTACAACATGACACAGTAACTTGTTTCATTTCATGGAAAATCGAAATGTGATTATTCGACATATATAGAAGATCTGTTCCACATTTCCTAAAAATGCCAAATAATCATAACGGGTTATCCCGATTTACATGTAATATTTGCTTATTGAAAGCATAAATAGGATGCCTCGTTAGCGCAAAATAAAGCCCAAAATCTTAAAAGGAGAACACTAAAGAAAATAAGCAATAAGAAGGTTTCTTTACGTCTTTCTCTGAAACCTCTGTGGTGTTTGTATTGCTTTAGACTACCAAGAAAACCTTTATTGATGTAGACTACTTACGTCTTGGTTTTTCTGTATTGGTTGGTTTGTTAAAATTCTCATATTCTTCAACGCTACAAATGAAAGAAAAAAAAATCCTTTCATCAATACTGTATTGGCAATTTAATGCTCAAATTCAACTTTAGTGGAAGCGTAAAAAAATTCTTAAGCATTTCCAAGTCACATTTTGTTACAGTCTATGATGAAGATTTGAAGACCTATAGATGTTCACTTCCGGCCACAGTACAGTACCCAATAGTTTATTTGAATCTCTCATTTATCATTTTAGGCAATATCTTCAGTGGCAGTTAGACCTAGTTAGAGCACTAAGATGGATACTCAAACTATTTATTTCTAATAGTTAATAAATGACCGTTAGCCTTTAAAAACCTAACGACCAATTGTTAAGCTATTAAAAGTTAAAAAGTTTTGTTTTTCTTTTTATTGCTTTGACAAGGTTAAAAAGTGTTCTAGTTCCGTTTATGATCTTCCCCGACCGGGCATTTTGCTTTAATACATGCAATGATAAATAAAGCATAAACATTTCTGGTTTCTCTATTTGCATGTAAACAAGGGAGAGGACCTGGGGAAGAAGTTATGTTTTAGAATGATTATTAATTATATAACAATTTTGAATTCTACAACCACGTTACCAGGCTATTAGATCTCTTTCTGATCGACGAATTCCCATGGAAAACTTTTATTAATGTTAATTTGTCCCATATGAATCATAATCACAATGTTGTATATATGTCTCCAACCAATAACTACAAAAGAGGACTTACTGGTCTTGATCACCCAATACATCTACTAATATCTGTCGACGTAAATCAGAACACTTTTCATCCATGTCTCTGTTTGTCAACTTTTCGTATAAGTTTTCTTTTTATCTTGTATAATATTCTTCTTTGTGTTTCAATAAACTTTTTGTGCGTGTGATACGGATGGAAACCTTTTCTATAATGATGACAATAAATAATTTCCCTTACATATGTCAAGACAATTTAAAAACTAATTAACACGCCATAAGGAAGACATTATAGATTTACGACGGGGGTATGATAAGTGGTAAACTTGATGAAGCACAGTTTCCCCTTTGAAGAAATGTTTTTGTTAACTTAACGTAGTCTTCCTGTTTTGTAATTAGGGACCGTCCATAAAATTCGTATCCTTGCCCCAATCGTACCATTTTCCTCACAGAAAAAGGTGTCTTTGTGCATACTAGGTATATGCACAAAGACACTTCTTCTGAATGAAAATTGCTACGAATTTCCATACGAATAGTGTAGACAGTCCCTGACCAAGATAAAATACAAACGCCAAAGCATATTAAGTGTTATCAAACTACTTAATGTAAACTTTAACATTTTCCTATCTCTTATCAAACCCCCGGTTTTAACCGATATTGGTTATTTATCTATTAATAACAGATTACGAGAAATGCTTCCCACGTAAGAATTGCTTTGTTGAATAATGGAGATTGCTTTCAGCACTGAATAGGGAAGTAATAGACTCGTATCCAAGTCTCAGAAATAAATAAATATCTTTATTTATATTACGGTATTTCCCTTAATCTGAAATATTACTCAGTCCAAATTTGTTTTTTCGACAAGCAATTTAACCCTTTACTGTCTAGTGTCCAATAAATGGTCATACAGACTTAAACAATCCTGAACCATTTGCTTCAGGATTGTTAAAGTTCGTGTGACCATTTTGTAATACATTGCGGAATCTCTATAATCCAGGAAGTTGCTATAATTCGAGTATTCGATTCATGGGAAGTTATGGCTGGCTTATGTAGAAAAATGATTCATGGGGAATGAAAACCTGTTAGAGAATTATGGGGTTCATTGTATCATCAGGCATTAAAGGGTTAAAACAACCACTGCGCAAAAAGTCACGTTATCCAATTGAATAACCTGCAGTTGTCCATCGGAAAACATAAGACAATATGAGGTTCACAACAAATGACACGATAACTATTACAGGTAAAGTTACCGCATAAACTAAGTTATATAAATCACGAAGGTGTGCGAGCCTCTTAATAGCTTGTGTGTGGGGTCATTTACAACCATTCAGTTTTTAACAAAAGTACGTAGTCATCGTGAAGGGGACTCATTAAGTGTCATGAGTCATTCACCTCGTTCTTTTTTCTACTGCAGAATGACTCAACGTGTACATATATACAAGCACATATTGAAAATTAATATTAGTCAAAGCAACGTGATGAAGAGATATAGTTGTTAATTCATCATAGTTAATCCTTTAACACATGGTGATAATAAATTGGTGATAGTAAAATGTGTTAAAAAGTCTAATTGGTTATATAGGGACCATCTAACAACATTTGTATGGAAATTCGTATCAATTTTCATTCAGAAGAAGACTTAGAACACGTTTACACGAAGACTTTCTTTAGGCAAAATGAACTGTCATGGCTTCTGTGATTGGTTAAAAACGATTTTTCATGTAAACGAGTCCTTAGTATATACTTAGTATTATTTTTTTGGTTTTGAGAAGAAACGAAATTAAGGCTTGTTGAATTTATCCAAGAAGAGGAAGAGTTGCACAAAATCCCTTCCCTTTTCTATTAAAGGCTATTACGAGGCACAAGCCATATTTGAGATAATATATTGCGTCAGAGTCAAATTCAACAACAAGCAGTAAAATTGAGATAAAATTCTGTAATTACTTTGTAATTACTTAATTTACGCAATTTGTTCTCTAAAAGATCAATTACTTTATATTAATTAATTAGGACCCACTGCTGTATATTAAGACCATCACCATATAATAAGCTAATAGCTCTCCTACGCGATGGACCCACCACTCAGAGGTGGATTCAGAACACTTTTTCTTATTCACAGCAATAAAATGCAGATTCAAATCATTAGTATTTAAGTGCTTTAAGTATGATGATGGTCTCACGAACATATCACCATACATAAAGTTACTAAGAATTAAAGTTTCTGGTTTTCCATCGTGATGCTCTGACTAGGACTGGATCCGCCACAATGACACTGTGTCCTAAGCAGTCAGAGTATAGCCTAAATTTTGGTATCTAATAGTAATAATGAAAATACAGAATAGGATTATTCACTAACATCTTTCTTCGATAGGAACGAAAACACTGTCTCTCATAGAAGTTAGCAAATCTCAAAGGTTGCATACGTCCTTGACTGCATACTGCATCAGTTTCAGATTCCAAATTATTATTTGACATTTAGAGAAAACCTGTTTCAGATTTTCTCTAAAAGTCAAGTTGCATGTGTAATTAAATCGGTATCTGATTAATCCGATTTTCATGTAATGTTGATCCGTTGATGACCATCTGCTTGAAGTACTTTATCTTAATAATTGTCATAATTTTGTTTAATTTATGCAATAAAACAATTCATTAAATATAACGCTATGTGCAGTCTTTTCCATGTGAATTTGATTGGATGCCAGTGATATTGTTGTATAACAAATTCCTTCTTCCCTTTCCCTACTTCATCTTACGTTGTCAAATCGATTTGACGTTAGTTACTGTGCAAAAGTTAGTATAACGTTCGTATTATTGACGAATGTTGACCAAATAATCATCCGGTTTCAATTACACTGCAGTAAGGGTTCGTCTCAAAAAAAATTCGCTTCACAATTCGCTTTATTTCTATTAATTTCATCTCAGATGAAGTGTTATTGTGCATACTTTGTATGCACAATGACACTTCATCTAAGGTGAAAATGAAGCAAATTGTGAAGCGAATTTAAGCGAATTTTTGACACGAACCCTAAGGGACCGTCTACATAATTCGTATTGGAAATTGTACCATTTTCAGCACAGAAGAAATGCCTTTGTGCAGATTAAGCACACACAAAGACACTCCTTCTGTATGAAATTAATACAATATTTCATAATTTTTTTGTAGACGGTCGCTCTAAATACAATATAGTATGTATATATAAATTTTACTATCAAAAAACTATTACTAGATATAATAGGACTCAGGATTTCCCCAACTACAATTCAACTGAAAGTAGTGGGTAAACCCTAAGTCGATTCTCCAGATTTCTTGCGCATGGCAGCATTACAAAAGGCATTGACTGTTGTGTTATTGTTGGTGACAACTTGATCAAGAAGTGTCTGATGTATTCTCCCAGATTTCACACATCTATCGTCGTTGAACATAACCTTTTTTAATGACCGTTCATGTGACATTCTAACAACATGTGCGGCATAATTCCACTGTTGCTTCTTTACAAATTCACTTACATCTGTAGAATTACACAAAGCATGGACATCAGCATTGGTCAACTTGAATCTATAGTCATCGTGGTCTCTTACTTCATCGATACGCCTAAAACCACCTTTTATCATTCAATGCTGTGGTTCTGAAGTAGGTTTGACCTCTCAGAGAATTTGGCATTGGCCATTTGTATGCGATGTTTCAATTCGATATCTCCAGTGTTTGGCTCATCATAGTGTAGTAGTGCACCGAGGTACTTGAACTCTTTCAGGGTAATAACAGATGAGGGGTAACTTTAATCTTGTAGAACAGAATGGTTGGCTAAGTAAGTAAGTAAGTAAGATTTATTCACCATCAGATAAAAACTATCATTGTTTCAGTTTTGAGACAGTTTATTGTTAAACCAAATTTTGTGAAGACTTGATTGAGTAACAATGTTGCCTTTTCAAGTCCTACACTTTCCAATAAGAACAAGATGAGATCGTCTGCGTATCCACACCACGGCATTGATTCTACTCCCCATAGTTTATAGCAATCATTTCGCAGTTTTAATCTTTCTTCTCTGTGTATCGTTCTACAATTAATTCGATATTTATGCTCAAAGAACTTTATATCTGTATCACTTTGACATCGATCAAGAAATACTCGCATAACAAAATCTATATAGAGAGTAAAAAGAAAAGGGCTTTCGGGGCCTCCTTGATGAACACCTGACGTGGTTTTGAAGGTTTCTCTAGCTTCATCAAAGGCAATGACGTGTTCTGGTATAAACTTTCTAGAATATCAAAAAGTCTAGAGTAATCTGTTGAAAATCGCAGTTTGATCGAATCAAATAACCAGTTTCTGGGAATATGGTCAAAGATTACAGTTAAATCTACGACAAGAAGAAAAAGTGGTTGTTTCTTTCGATATGTGATTTGTTGAATCATTTTCGCAGTGTAGATACTATCTGTAGTGCCACGGATTTTTCGGAATCGATTCTGCTCATCAGTTAACTGTGCCTCATACCAGGGTCTTAATCGCTCGAGACTGATGTTGATAATAAGCTTACACACAGTAGATCCAATACTAAGTCCACGATATTTAGATTAGTCCTTCTTGGATCCTTTACCTTTCCATAGAGTTTTTAGGCGTGAATTGCCTCAAGCATCAGGTATATCCAAGTTCTCCTAAAGGTTGGAAGTTACTCGATGGACGACTTGCAGCATAACGGGATGGTCACATTGTTTGAGTAATTCCAGGTCGACATCATTACTACCTTTATTTATTTTCAATTTTGCCAGTCTCTTTTTTATTTCCTCAATAGTTGGTGATTCGTCGTTTATTTGGAATTCCTTAGAGATATTTTGTAAGTGTTGCACGAAATTCGGTAGATTTGCGCCAAGTTCTTCAGGAATGGTTGTTGTAGATGGATCATTGGGATTAAAGTGTTTTTTTAAGTGAGGGAGTATCTGATGAGGTGGACATGCGCTGGAAACAGGTTTTAGAGTAGTGTCTTGCCTTTTAGTTCTCTGGAATAGTTTATCAAGTTCTCGATTGATGGTGCAATGATCAATTGTTTCTGCTTCAGGTTTATAGTATTCATTCCGCAGATAGCTGGATCTCATTCGTATCCTCCTTCTGATTGAAGATAGTGACTTAAAATCAGCATTTCCTGCAGTTAAAAGACAGTCTTTAGTAGCATAAAGCTCTTTCAGGATCACGTCATTATGCCAATGTTGATGAAATCTGGATTTTTCCCTCTTTGGTAGGATCTCCTCGGCAGACGAATTGATAGCATTGATAAGCTCCTTGTTGATATCCGAGTTGTCAGATATGGGGGTTTGGCTTGACAAGGAATAGAGATTCCTGTCCGGCAGCTCGTTCAAGGTTTTAAATATTACCAATCAAAAAGTATTATACTATTGAATCACCGTTTCTCCTTCATCAAACAGTTTCACCGGAAGTTTTCTAAGGTTTTACAGTGGAGAATAGTATCTTTGTTCATTAACAAAAAAAGCCCAAGAAATTCAACAATAAGTCGCTTGTTAGTTATGTTAAGCAGCAGTAAAATCGAAACTTAAAACATTAATTATTAATTCTTTAATGTACGACGATCTCTTAGGACCGAGGAAATGGATGATGGGTATCTTAGGACCATCACCATACATTAACTCTATTAAGCATGGGCTATTTCGCCACCCTATTTAGCGTAGGGAACAAAAATGCCCCCTACTTTTCTCCTAAAGTATACATGCAATTGCCATGAAACTTGGCACAACTATGCATCATCATAAATACATTTAAGAAAAAACTTTGGTGTCAAGGGTCACGTGACTTTTCTGATGACGTTACTAAAACCGAAAAATCGCGATTTTTTCAAAATTCCGAAAATTCGAATTTTTTTTGGTGAAACCTGCATTTCTGCGAATTTAAGAAACAATACACCTAGTGTAATTTATCCACATTACGTTTAATAAGTAAAAAAATAAAAAATTCGAAGAAAAGATTTTTTTTTTTTTTTACCCCCTGGTGAAAAAAAATGTCATAACCCCCCAGCAGAGATTTTATTTATCTTGAAATTTGGCTGAAAGTTTTGTAATAGATAAAAACTAAAAGTCACAAAATTTCAGTCACGTAGCTACAAAATGTCATGGGTTTTAAAAAACTCGGAGAGGGGGCATTTTGCCCCCCCCCCATGCTAAACAGGGTTAAACTATTATGAATTAATACTTCAATTTCTCCATCATCATGCTCTGAATAGGACCATTAAAATAAATAAGTAAAAAAATAAAGACCAAACAATGAGGTCGCTGAATAAGTCGTTTAGACACCAATTTTTCAAAAACTATCTCTGGAGATAACATTTTATAGACTTTGTTCCATAATTTATAAAATTTTAACTTTACAACTGACCTTACATCTATGAACTGACTAAGTTATCTCAAAGTTATCTCCATAATACAACAAGTTCCTGTCATTAACAGTTGTCAGGCAACTAATACACAGATGGATTAGAAGGATGTTCTCCAACTGAACAATTAATCGGATTTAATTATTTTTGATTAGATGCTAATGATATCACTTAAAAATGACGCAATTCTTACCATATCAAAATTCTTGATTTAATTTTTGAGACATATAATTGGGCAAAGGGAAGGCAGCTTTAAACTAATCATTTCATAACACGTTGAACATACCAACACGGAAAACAGAGACGATTTTTTTACAGGATGATTTTAATGGCAATGCTGGACATGCGCAGTAATGACGGACATGCGCATGTTGTATAACTTAACATAATTTTAATCGATGGTATCATGGAGACAAAACATAAACACAGCCATCTTTTATTTGCTTCATTGAGGATTTAAGAGATAAATGACCACCTTGAGCGAAGTGTTTTGTATAATCCTTGCTTCTCATCAAACACAGTTTTAAAACTAACGCCTTGATGACTTAAATGACTTAGATGACTTAAATAAGGAAAACTTATTATTATCCATACGTAATAGTTGTAAAACATAAAGCAAACAGAGGAAGTGTTATCGGGTGGTGAACAGTGTTTAAACTTATATGGTAATACACCTTTTTTTATAAGCAACCAGTACTCAAGCAGTATAAAATGTAAGCAACTTTTGATACTCAGCTTTGTATTCATAAGCAACTTTAAAACGTCGAATCCTTCAATCTTTTCTCCAGAAAGATTCCCTTTTCCCAATTTTTCTTTCAAAGTTACTATACAAGTCTTGATGTTAGGCAACTGTTTAGCAACTTTGAGTACTCGAATTCAAGTTTATGTTTAGCAACTTTTGGTACTGGGACCTGACCTTAGTTGCTTATAAAAAAAAGATAAGTGTACTAGGCTTGCTTCATTATTTTAAAAATATTTCTCTTCTTTAAACAATATGGTATTCACAGGTAGTCGAATTTTGAGCTAGGTTAACCCCAAAAATGGGTACACATACTTTAACAACCCTGCAGCATATGATGCAGGATTATTAAGGTATGTGTGACCATTTTACAACATTATTGGATCGTCTACGAAGAGTTGTACCACTTTCACCACAGAAGAAGCATCTTTTTGTATATCCATACAGATTCATTGTGGAAAGCTAAAACATGCTCATGCGGAAGACACTGCATTTGTTCAATTTTTTTAAATGGCTCCTAGCTGTAAAAAGGTGTATCTCTGGTTACACCTTTTACAGTTAAGGAGCCCTTTAAAAAATAGTAAAAAAGTGCAATTAACTCACCAGTCGTTACATTCTTACAAAATTCTATCGATTTTAATATCAAAACAACTAAATCCAATTATTACTTACGATGGAGAATGTTTTCTATTGTTTTGGCTAGCCAAAACAATAGAAAATACTCACCATCGTAACTGGTTTCTTTATAGTAATTCCAATTGATAAAAAAATTAATATAAGACATAAGTTCAGTAGCTGATTGCATAATTTAAACAACCCACAATTTAAAAATATATAATCACAATTGTAATACCTAAAACGGAAGATTTTGCAAATTTGATAACGCCTCCATCAAGGAATCTTTTCTAAACCGTTTGAGTGTTTTCAAATAAAAGATTTGTTATTGTACGCAGTAAAGCTTTTCACGATTTTGAAAAATGTTTTATTTCTCCGAATCCTACAAAGTAAAGTTTTTTTTACACATTATTTTAAGTTTTTACATATGTATATAAATATATAGTTCCCCAAGAAAAAGGCGGTATAATGATTTTTGAATTTGTCACTCTGTATAAATTATTCGATATAAATTAATAAGTAATTACTGACTCCTCGACGTGGATAGAAACTTTGTTTAGACACCACTCTTAACACCATATATGCAGGGATACCAACTTTGTTTTCGGCTTTTCTTCTCACCGGTCCTGAGTAGCTGGGAACGAAGCTGGCAGGAATACTTTACAGTTTTTACAAGTGTAACTTAGCATTCAAATTTTCTTGTTTTGAACACCGGAATTATAATTTAAATGTGTGTACTTCAATTTCCGATTAGTTTTTCCTATACTTAAATAAGTTTTCATAGTTTTACATTTACATAGCAATTTTTTTTTAACATTTCCAGTTTTTGCATTTCTTAGATACTTATTGATTTTCCACGTTGCGTGGTATTCAACCACAGAATTATTAATCATTAAAAACACGCGTTAAACAGAATAAAACAACAATATTTCTGGTCGAATATAAAATATGGAATATAAAAGACGTCCTATAGACAGCCATTTTGGTTGTTCTCTGACTGGATTAGAACTTGTGAAAGCATTTTTACGAAAGAGGTCTGGGTACAAGAGCGTTCTAAAATAAAATGCCAATATAATAACTGTTAATTTAACTTTTAACGGTTCAAAAATGATGACGAGTCTCTAGAGGCTCGCTATTTATTGGATATCGATTTATACAGGATTATCAATTCAAAAATCATTATAGCGCCTTTTTTCTAGAGAGCTATATATTTGTATACATATAGTCCGCTATCTCGAACCTCCGAAGGACCGGGGAAAAAGTTCGACATATCGAGTGCGGGCACTGAGTGAATAAGGGCTAAGGGACCGAAGGATTTGTTCGAGATAGCGCAAAGTTCGAGAATCGCGTCTTCGAGATAGCGGTAGTTGACTGTATATAAAAACATAAAAGCTAATATTATAAAACTAAAAAAAAGAAAAAACCTTTTCTTTTCGGGATATATTTCGCGTTTTCTTAGAGATCATTTGTAATTTCATATCTACGAACGGCTGGTGAAGACTTGTGTCGAAATGTCAAAGGGCAGGACAAGGAAGCCGCTAAACCCTAGTTGGATGAGACCTGAGTCTCCTGGAACCAGAGTCTCTCTCCTGGAATAATTGCCAACTGCTTTCATGCGGTATTAGAGGTCAAGGTACAGTTGTGAATGAGATGTCCAACATACATATATGCTCTGGCATCAGACTGATAGCTTAATTGACAGAGTGATGGGACAGATACGCAGTGGTCGCCGTTGGAAATCCGACAGTATTTGATTATACCTTGATACTTGATATTGTCAAACAAGTATCCTCCCTCGATCCCAGCGAATTTTGTATTTCTTTTCTTCTTTGGATAGCAGATACGACTATCCAAAGAGTCAGATAGATACAAAATGCCCTCGGATCGAGGTTGAGATTTGTGACAAGTATTGTGTACTATAGTATAATATCATTTATAGTTTATAATATATTATGCTTATTATTCATATATATAAGATGCCTTCCCTAAGAATCTAAACTGTTCCTTTTTAAATAAATACAGAAATTATCAACCTCGAACCCAGCGGCGTTTTTCTCTTTTTGATTATGAGCAATTTATTACCTCATTTACAGATAAACACAATATGCAAATTTTAAAACCGGAACATAGTTAACCATTAAAAGTATTCCTTGCGCAATTTCAACGTGGTCTGTTAAATCGTAACTCTGGTTACGTTTCTTCACCAGTAATTAAGGGCGGTTTTTGCTTCGCAAAAATTGAAAATTTCATACAAATTTACTTGTACACAAATGCAGATTAACTCATTCAGTACCGAAGATGTAAATGATAACGAATCATTGTTTAATATCTGCTACAAACAATGATTCGTTATCACAGCGGCTTACTGCACTGAATGAATTAATTAACTCTACTCTAATTTATGTGCATAAATTATGAGACCAGGGTTCGAAATATAGAGATTTGTGAGCCACAGGTGTAAGTTATTTTTTCTTAAGGAGTCAAGACACGGTTTTTTAACAGCTCATTTTAGACTTAAGACTTTTGAGTTCTTACTCCCTCGTGGTGTCTGCAGCCAAGCCTTGATGCGCCCTATCGTCAAAAACTCGATTTGCAGCCACGATTTAACTATTAGGCGCCAAAAGCTACACTAATCAGGGCTAATCAGTTTTTCTTCAAAATCCCAGGCTGACAAGTCTATAAGGAGACAATTCGTGCGACAAAGTTTTATCTTCAGACATTCAGTCGTTCCAATGTGATACTTTGTCCAAGGTGTCAATTTCACAAGAGGCCATAAAAACCTCATACTTTTTTTGATTTCGCGAGAATAAACTTTCACGAATTGAATATTTCACGGGAATAAACTTTCACGATTCAGTTTTTTCCGAGAGAAGAGGAGAACAAAAAAATAAGAATAAATAAAGCATTTTGTTCTGTTCTGATGTAGTTGTTATATATGTAAACTGATTTCTTCCCTAATTCTTCACCACCCCACAAAAATTTCGTTTTAAGATTAATTTTAAAATATTAGATTGTTTATACGGGAGTATATTTTTTGCACATATCGTTAAAATTCACGAAAACGCGACTGTCTTTTCAAGCCGAATTTACTTCCAATCAATCAATCATAATTAGTTTATGGAAGATAAAAATCCTGGATCAAGTTTCGCATTTGGATAACTGTGATTTCATCCAGTCCAAGTCGGGAACGCACGATAAAGGACAAGGATTTAAATTTATAATAGATCCATCATCATACATTAAGCAATTCAAAATATTGACTTTGTGTCTCTATTTTACTGGCGTGACAAGGTAAAAAGCATGTCCTGAATCCCGCCTCCAACCTTGAAGTCCATGATGAATGAAAATAGAAATTTCAGAAACTCAAAATGGTAGGTATTTGTTTGTTTACATGCACAATGATAATCTGACCCATCTTCAGATGAATAATACAGAAACTAGTGATTCCAAACTCATCTGCTCACTGTGGCGAGATAAGAGACCGTCTACAAAAATTCGTATGGAAATTCTCTCAATTTCGGAAGCATCCCTCCAAAGGTGTTCTTCAATATATCTGTTCGGTAAATATGTAGCAAGTCTCTAAAATCGAGCATGGTGGAGTGCATTTTTAGCATTGTTGCAGGCTTTAAGCCTGCAATAATGCTAAAATGAACTCCACCAAGGACACTTCTGTAGGAGTTTTTCAAATATTTACCGAACACATAATTTGAAGAACACGTACAGATGGCTGCTTCCGGGGATCTAGCCCTAGACTGCGGGCCTCCATTTTATTGCTGTTAGGTAAACATTTGTCATCGCATATCTTTTAGTTCTTCGAAAACTAATTAATGCTTTCTATTCAAGTGTGAGAAACTACAATGCTGGACAAAATATTTTGGCACTATCGCCACGGAATGGACAACTAGAGCACCACAAGTTTAACTATTCTTATTTTTATAAGCTCGAGGATGGTTTTCAACCAGCTCGCATGATCATAGTAGACTTAAGGCTTTTGTATCTTTAGTTTTGAATTGATTACTTGCTCGTGGTCTTTACCACGAGGCGCGGACGACCCCGCCGTTGCAAACTCGATTTTAAGCCAGTTTTAGGCCACTAGGTACCGGATCTGGTAGAAGGCTAAATCGGTTTTTCGTTGAAATTTCAAATTACCAAGTCTTTGTCACAAGCATTGATCTGACAAAGTTTCACATTCATACGTTGGTGCGTTTCTATACGCCATGAGTGCAATCTCCCCTAAGCCAGAAAAACTATAAAGTGCAAAATATTTTATCCCAGATTGTAGTTTATCTATGGAGAAACGAAACTTAGGTAAAAATTATAATTTAAGCGGAAATGTTATCAAGGACTCAAGTTCTTGGTATTATAAAGCCCTACTTGATCTGCTAACACGTTTCGAAACTTTATAATTAACCATTTATTCGGTGTTAGGAGAGATTTTAATACGGGACTTTACAACTGAGTTGTTTTAGATACAACTTTTTTCATACATCATTTTTAGAAACATCATTTTTTCCAGAATGGTAAATACTAGAGACTTGAAACTTTGCACAGTTGTTACCCAACACAAAAGGAACATTTGGGTGTGGTCAGATTTGATATGACGT
>JAUCNQ010087670.1:0-12242 GCA_032352715.1 Bougainvillia muscus | reverse complement strand
TAAGATGAAAATGAAGCGAATTATGAAGCGAATTGCTAAGCGAATTTAAGCGAATTTTTGAGACGGTCCCTTAGGTAAAATAACACTAATTATGAAATGAAACTTTTTAGAAATAATTATTATGTAGATTTACCCAAATAATAGTTTTGTTTTCCTTTATTTACAAAGATATGAATTCCAATAATTTGTCTTCATATTTTGTGTAAATTTTACCATTTTTATCACAGAAGAAGTGTCATTGTGCATACCCTAGTATTTTCTGAATGAAATTTGAAACATATGTTTATACGAATTTTTATAACGAAGACTACACGATTCCTTTAAAGGAAACCATGCTTTTATCTTTTTGAATCGTTTTGGATCGAGAACTAGTTCTCTGTTGCTCTTTTTTAATATAATTGTAATCAATCTGGCTTTCTAAGGCAACACTCATAAACTAAGATGCTGAGTTAATGACTTAAGATGCTATTATTCTCTTTTTGTCTACTGTATCATATATCAATACCTCTATATTTGTATAAAAATTAGTTTTATTAGTTATGTTAGGAACCGTAAGTGTTACAATAACACTTCATCTGAGGTGAAAATTATTAGGAATGAAGCGAATTGTGAAGCGAATTTAAGCAAATTTTTGAGACGGTTCCTCATACTGCCAGGCACTAATCCAGTTCTGTTAAGCGTCCCACAATCTTAGGGTCCGTCTCAAAAGTTCACTTTATAAATTCGCTTCATTCCTGTCAATTTTCATCTCAGATGAAGTGTTATTGTGCATACTTTGTATGCACAATAACACTTCATCTGAGGTAAAAATGAAGCGATTTCTGAAGTGAATTAAAGTAAATTATGATAGTTAAAGCGCCCCTTTTCATGTAAAATACATAGGGCTCTTTTACATACATATTGCCCTTATCCAACTAATTGGTTGCTGCTATCCTATTCTAGATTAGAACTCTTAATTAAATGTGTAAGTTAACAGCAAAGCAGATCCAAAAAGCTTTTTAAAATGTTTTATTGACCTTTTCAAAATCTTATTGTAAAAAAGTCCTAAAAATACCTGGTCTTTTTTTGATTACTAGGTACTTTTTAAGGCTATTTTACATAAAAGGAGCAAGTTCTTCTCCATTATTCAAAAGTGGCATCCAATTGTTAAAACGTCTGTGCATGGCCTAGTGCTCAAGTCATCGAATTTGTAATCTGATGGTTGAGGGTTCGAAACCCGTGCTCGGCATGCTTAGGATCATGTCTGATCAGCTGTTCCTCGGGTCAACCCAAACCATGTGAGGGAAATTGGGTAGATGGTTCAAAGTGATCATCGGGTGTTGCAGGGGGTTGTCTAGGAGAGCACCTACCCTTCAGTGGGTCGTGTTGCTCAGAAGAGCATTAAATACTCCAGGGCCTTCAACTTAAGCCATGGTCCCTCCTGGAAATAAATTCCTCGAACTTTCGGAGGTTAACCACGTTAAACATAAAACTCACTCACTCACTGTACTAGGGGTCTGATATTGCAAACAGGTAAACTATTTCGCCAAGTTAACTCTCTCCACCCCGATCATTTTCCTTCCTTTTCAAAATCGGATCAAAGGGTTTTCAACTAATATGTCAAAGGGTTAAGGATTATTTTATATCACAATGCTTCCAATCCTTCTTGCAAGGTCTATAAAATTTGTATTGCACATATGTACGATTTTCATTACAGAAAGAGTGTTTCTTTGTGCATGCTAAATTCTTCTGAATGATGAATGATACGAATTTATTACATACAAATTTTGTGGACGGTCCTTTAGAACATGAGGAAAGACATGACCGAAACAAAGGACCGTCTCAGACATTTCCGTTTCATTTCCATCTCAGGTATGATATCTTTGTCTTTGTATGCTTGACATGTATGTAAAAAGACATTTATCTTTTATAGATGGAAATTAAACCCTATGATAAGGGTTTGTCTCAAAAATTCGCTTCACAATTCGCTTAAATTCGCTTCACAAGTCGCTTCATTTTCACCTTAGATGAAGTGTTATTGTAACAAATAAGTGTTACAATAACACTTCATCTTAGGTGAAAATTATTAGGAATGAAGCGAATTGTGAAGCGAATTTAAGCGAATTTTTGAGACGGCTCCTAAGGGTTTGTCTCAAAAATTCGCTTCACAATTCGCTTCATTTTTACCTTAGATGAAGTGTTATTGTGCATACAAAGTATGCACAGATTGATAAAAATTAATAGGAATAAAGCGAATTGTGAATTTAAGCGAATTTTTGAGACGAATCCTTAGTTTATTTCATATCTTTCAGCGAAGTATATAATTGCTAAGATGAATAATGAAAACAAGGAAGATTGTGGTTTTGTGGATTTTCTAAAACAAACTAAAGTATGTTGTTAGAAAAGTGTATTTTTTTCCTTTGAATGAATGAAAAACATCCGATATTTGAGGGTGGTTACAAGATTTTTATTGAATATTACAAGTCTATTTTTAGCATATATGTACTTGACAATTGTCCACAATATTTGTATGGAAATCTGTATCAATTTTCATACAGAATATATAATGTCTTTGTGCATACTTAAAGACACTTCTTCTTCTGCGATGAAAACAGTACAATTTTCGTGTGAAAAGAAGTGTATTTTTGTATACCTTGTACATGCACTCCTTCTGAGATAAAAATGGTGTGATTTTTAATGATACAGATTTTTTAGGCGCTAATATTTCACTGATATATATATTATATATCTTATATTGTATAACAGTTAATTCTTAAAGTCCACTAGTGTTGGTAAAAAAATTATATTCATTCATATTTTCACCACAGAAGAAGTGTCTTTGTTCATACTACAGTATGCGCAAAGGCACTTCTTTTGAATGGGTTTGGAACGGCTCCTTAGATAACCCAAAAGTAACAAATATTCTTATCTTTATATAACATGAATGTGACTTATTGTCTATTAAGTGAACAATCCTTAAGTAATCTGCATTATTCGTGGCTTGTTTCTTGGAAAAACTTTACTTGGATTTTTGCAAAAAACGTTGTGCTTCCTCTGAGATTTATAACTTGAGACGAAATCTTAAAGTACTGTCCACAAATTTTCTATCACAGTTCTCCATCTCGTGTTCGTTTCTCATCTCTTGTATACAGAATGAAAATAAATATTATTCCATAAATAGAGTATAGTGGGCAGTAATTGACATTTTTCTGTCTTTCTATTTTTTCATGATTTTATACTAACTTTTTTTAACTTTACGTCAATAATTTATGGTTTTAGTAATATACTGTTATAAGCTTTATCTATAAAATAAAGTAGGATGTTGTACCTCATAACAAGTGTTGATGTATGTTGAGTTGGAAGTTTGGGACTGTCCACAAAACTCGTATAGCAAATCCTACCATTTTCATAGCACCGTATGCACCAATGAAAATGGTAGGATTTGTTATACGATTTACATGCACAAAGACACTTCTTTTGAATGAAAATTGATACGAATTTCCATATGAATTTTGTCCCTTGAAACGTACAAATATTGTAAGATGTGCAGCGTTTATGGTTTTGTCTCAACATTTAGTTTTACGATCTGTTCATTTTTATCTCAGAAGAAGTGTTATGTGCATACTTTAGCATGCAAAAAAGACATTACTTCTGTGATGAAAATATGAATGAATTGATTTTTTTTTAAGATTCTATTCCTGTGTTGGTTTACCAGACTGTTATACAATATAAGATATATATATATATATATCAGTGAAATATTTTGCATTGAATATTTAGTATGTAGAAACTCACTTCTTCTGGAGGAGGGAAAATGTGAGAAGTGTTTCTGTTCACATAAAGCCATAGTGAGTTGCATATTGATTTGTTTTGCTGACAGTGCAAGAAGTTATTTGATGGTTTGAGCATGCATGATGACAACATGAGCATGCGCGATGATGTATTCTCGGATTTACATGGAAAACCTTACCCTGTGGTGAAGTTTCGATACAGTCTTTCACTCCGTATCGAGATTCACTCCGTACTGGAATTTCAATACGGCTCAATCATTTGAACAGAATAAGAGTTTGCACAAGGTACCATACTGAAAATCTTGAATGTCCATACGGGGACCCTAATCGAAATGACCAAGTTCTTCGTTACTTGGTAGCATTAAAAACTTTGTACAATTTTTATATCAAAATAAGTTAGTCACATACCGAGAATACAATGTTATTCTCGGTATGGTGACTAATTTATTTTGATATAGTGTACAAAGTATTCGAATGCTAACTAGTAATCAAGAAATTAGTAATAAAACGTTTTATCAGAAGAAGACGTGTGTTTATATGCTAAATATATGCATAAAGTCATTCTTTCTGATATGAGGTTTGAATGGTTTATGAGAGAAAATTACTTTGATAGGCAACCCTAGGGGCCATCCACAATAGTACTATTTTCATCACAAAAGTAATGGCCTTGTGCATACTAAGTATGCCCAAAAACACTTCTTCTGTGATGAAAATAGATACGAATTTCTATAACATTTTTGTTAACGGTCCCTTACACGCTTTTAAAGAAATATTTTATAACAAGTTCATATATTTTCATAGCTTTCTTTAGGAATGTGTTACATCACAGAAGCTTCCAAAGTGTTTACATTTTGTGATTGGTAATGTTAGTGGTGATTTAGATTCGGTTGTTGCTGCACTGGTTTATGCATATTACTTACAAGAAATTACAAGCAAGGTTACAGATAGTCCACAAAATTTGTATTGCAAATTGTACCATTTTCACCACAGAAGAAATGTCTTTGTGCATACTCAGTATGCACAAAGACATTTCTTCTGTGATGAAAATTAATACACATTTGCTTGCATACGAATTTTGTGGACGGCTGATTAGCAATTATATATTTTTGTACCTAAAAGAGCTAAAAGACAAATCAAAAGTATTATTTTTGATGCTGGGAAAATTTTTGCAGACACTTCGTCTGAGATGAGTTGTGTATTTTTCTGTCCACTTTTTGTTTTGTCGAAGATTATGATTCTTTTGCTTCATTCATCAAGAGATTGGAAACTAAAATTTAAGCAAAATGACAACGTTTCTGGCGGACCCCATCAACAACCAATGTAAATTCCCAGAATAACAGACAGATGGCAGTTAAGGGTTCGTCTCAAAAATTCGCTTTAATTTGCTTTACAAATCGTTTCATTTTCATCTCAGAAGAAGTCTTCTGAGATGAAAATTGATATCAATGAAGCGAATATTCGAGACAGTTCCTAAGTGTTGACTGCTTACAATATACCAGATCAATGCTAAAATTGTTCCTTTTTATGTAAAATAGTCCTTTACATAAAAATTGCCTTTATTTTTAAATAGGAGGGCAGCATCCGATCAGTTTTAACTGATCTGATGCTGTCCTTCTATTCTAGATTACACTCTGAATGCCACTGATCAATGACGCCATCTTGGGCTTATTATTTTCATAATTACTTAGGGTTCGTCTCAAAAATTCGCTTAAATTCGCTTAGCAATTCGCTTTGTAATTCACTTCATTTTCATCTTAGATGAAGTGTTATTGTAACACTTATGTGTTACAATAACACTTCATCTAAGATGAAAATGAAACGAATTATGAAGCGAATTGCTAAAGCGAATTTAAGCGAAATTTTGAGACGGTCCCTTAATCAAAATAAACTATACTGTAGGTCCACAAAATTCGTATCATAATACGAACCATTTTCATCACAGAAGAAGTGTTTTTGTGCATATACAAAAACACTCCTTTTATGTGAAAATTGATGCGAATTTCCATACTAATTTTGTGGACGGTCACTTATTGATATTAGTTTTCTTTTACATTTAGGATGAAGGCATACTACACATCCCAGTGTTAGCAGTACCTTCTGATGAGTTAGAACTAAGAACAGAAGTAGTTGCTCTGTTTAGTAAATATAAAATTCCTGTTAATCTTCCGGTGTTTCAAAATGAGCTAGATTACAAAGAGC
The DNA here is from genome assembly GCA_032352715.1 of Bougainvillia muscus. Lineage (NCBI taxonomy): Eukaryota > Metazoa > Cnidaria > Hydrozoa > Anthoathecata > Bougainvilliidae > Bougainvillia > Bougainvillia muscus. Next base: position 6,273 of record JAUCNQ010087670.1, on the reverse strand, counting down.
TTGTTTCTAATCATGACATTAAAGTTTCATTGGTCGATCACAATAATCTTGGTCAACATGAAATATTGGAAAATCATGTTGTGAAGATAATCGGTAATTAAGGACCTTCTCAAAAATTCGCTTAAATTCGCTTCACAATTCGCTTCATTCCTAATAATTTTCACCTCAGATGAAATGCTATTGTAACACTTACGTGTTACAATAACACTTCATCTAAGGTGAAAATGAAGCTAAGGGACCCTCCACAAGGGACCTAAGGGACCCTCCACAAAATTGGTATCAATTTTCATACAGAAGGAGTGTCTTTGTTCATACTAAGTATGCACAATTTTGTCATTGCGAATTGTTTTGTTTTCATATCAGAAGAAACAAAGTGTAATAAAGAAGTAATTATTATTATATAATCCAGTGCGAAAATAGTTTGAGATTTCATTTCTTAAATTGCTACATTTTCAGCCAGGGTATGCAAGGTAAAATTTCTGTGTGACGTAAATTTGTAAGTAATTCACTGTCTATTGTAACGTATCTATTCTAATTTTCCCTTCAATATCTACTTATTTTTTTTTTAGACCATCATGCTGATACAGGAGATTTTGAAAATATTGAAAAAGTTATACGTATGGTTGGATCATGTTGTACTCTAATAACTGAAGAAATTCATTATAACAAAACATCCAAATTATTAGAAATACCACTTATTACTAATCTTCTTCTTACTGCGGTATTAATTGATACGTTTAATCTAGATTTACACAGTGGTAGAACAAGTGAACTTGATATTTTTATGGGTGAAGTTTTATGTACCTATTCTAATGAAAATCCGGATACACTATTTGAAGAAATACAAACTGGTAAGGAAACAAGACCGTCCACAAAATTCGTATCGAAATTCGCATCAATTTTCATACAGAAGGAGAGTTTTTGTGCATACTTAGTATACACAAAAACACTTCTTCTGTGATGAATATGGTTCGTATTACGATACGAGTTTTATGGACGGTCCCTAAGGAAACCAACCATTATATCGTAAATCACAACCTAACTTCCGTCAGGATAAATTTTAGAAGTTGAAACTTGGCACACATAGTACTCCATAAGTACCTTCTAAAACACCAATCGTTTTTATGCTGACGTCATCAATTTTTGCTGACGTATGCAATATTTATCGGAAAATTTCGCAAGGTAGAAGTGCTAGAAATGACGTAATGGCTGTATATGACGTCATGTAACTAGTCACATGGTTTCATATACATCTTAAAAACAACTAGGGGCAGGTAGTGTACATGCGAAGTTCCTTGCATATAGTCATTGCAAACTGGAGATATGCTTGCCCATAGTTTGTATGGATTTGACTGTAAATAACCGTAATTTTGATAGGTAGTCTTGACCAATGACCTATAACCCTATCCCCCCAAGGGGAATAGGATTAAAATGTATGGAATAGGGACTGAGATCAACTCTTACGTTGATTTCATTTGTTTTTGTTGAATTTTGGCAATTGAATCTGTCTACAAACAAGGTAAAGGAATTCCAAATTTTTATGTTTTCTTTTTCAGCAAAACTTGATATATCTTCCATGTCAACTTTCAATATTCTAAGAAAGGATTACAAACCCATTCCATCAAAAAATGAAAAAATTAAAGGAGGTATTTCATCGGTTACGTTACAATCAAATACATTACTATGTCGTAACAATCTTCTAACAACCTTGAAAACTTTTATGGAAGGTTACGATCTTAATCTTCTAATTGTCATGTTTGTTTATTTTCAAGATAATGAACCACATCGACAAATTTCTCTTATCTGTTTTGATGAAGATTTATTACAGAGAACTTGTTCTCATTTATTATCTTTTAAAGTCGAACTTAATCTTGTTGAGAAACAATGTTCTGTTGGGAATTGTTTACGTTTATTTGATCAGGGTAATGTGAAATCATCACGAAAAGTTGTTTTACCGTTAATGCAGAAAATGACGTTGTAAAGAGATGTGAAATACTGATAAAGTTTGTTTGTTGTGTTAGAGGTATTTATCAATAGTCTACTATTTGCAGTTTAAACTCTTGTTGAATATTTATAGTCATTTGATGCTGTAGATCGAAAACTTTCAGATCTAATTGATGAGTTGAACTGGTTTCCTGATGATGCCAGTCTCCTTGAATTAACTTGAGCACGGTTTCTCTTGATTAGTTGTACGAATTTCTTTTTAAGAGATTCGTTTAAAAATATGTAAATACATGCGTCTAATATAAAACTCATAGAGAAACATAAATTGATTAACGGATACCACGGACCCTCCACTCGGTTTACGTTCATCATATAATATGCTGCCACAAATGTGCATTCTGGGATTAAATCTAATATGATAAAGGTTAGCACTAACATAAATGGTATGATCAGAGCAGTATTCTTTCTATTCAGACATTTTCGATGACCCTTCTGTATATTATTTGTTGGATAGTTGATCTTATTTTGTAATGCTTTTATTTTACAATAAATGTAGAGATACGTTGGTAGGATTACTCCTGCATTAAGTATTGCAAGGAAAGGCAATATGTATTTGTGAATGATAGTCATGACATCTATTTTAGTGTATTTTTTACACAACACTGCTGAAATGAAAATTAGTGCATTTGTTATCCAGCATGCTACAAGAGTTATTTTTGCATGTTTATACGATACAAAAACATGATATCTAATATTCAACCAGACTTCAAGAAATCGATCAAGTGTTATTAACAGTAAAATCATAGCCCAATTCATAGTTAAAAAATAAGTATGAAACAAAACATAGTCTTTGTAAACAACCAATCTGTCATGTGTGAGATAGAGTATTAAGCAAATACTTAGTTGTATGATCATTTCCAATGCACTCAGATTTAATAAGAATAATTTTTGATTTGGTTGAACTGAATTTGTCTTTAATAATAAATATATTGCAGTTGAGTGTAATGGTATTATTATCAATGTTAGCGACCATGTCAGTATTATGATAAACATTCTTGTGTCAAATATAAACTCCTCCATGTTGCTTCCTGATAAGATTAAGGGACTGTACCGTTTTCCACAACAGAAGAAGTATCTTTGTGGATACTCAGTATCGAATACGATATGATACGCATTTAATCCCACACGAATTTTTTAGGCTATAAGCGACACGACCCAGTGAAGGATTGGTGCTCTCCTAGACAACCACCTGCAACACCTGACACTCATTTTTATCACAGAAGTAGGGTTATTGTGCATACTAAGTATGCACAATGACTCTTCATCTGAGTTGAAAATGGATATCAATGAAGCAAATATAGTTGTCCGTTTGTAGCAATATTCAAGAAAAAGAAAATTAATGCAAGTTCAAGGTATTTTTATTCAAGTTCAAGGAAAACCCATTCACGTCAAGTACATTATGTTCAAGGTCAAGCGCATTATGTCCAAGGTCAAGCACATTATGTTCAAGGTCAACGTAAGTGTTATTCAAATTCAAGGAAAACCCATTCAATATCAAGTACATATTATTATGTTCAAGGTCAAGCACAGTTCAAGGTCGAAGGTAGTTCTAGTTCTGACTCTTTCAACTTCAAGAAAAAAAGATTCATTCAAGGTAAATTTTGTTCAAGCTTTATCTATCATTCGGCCGGGTATGTAAAATTATTTTTACCATAGCCCCGGATGAGCATTTCTGTCAGCAGATTTGTGAAGATGCTTCCAAGACGATCTGCACATAATCAAAACAAAATTTCTATAAATTTACAGACCTGATTGAATGATAAGAAAAACCTTGAATAAAATAATTTTCAATTTGACCTTGAACATAATGTACTTGACCTAAAATAGAATTTCCTTTAACTTGAATAAAATTTACCTTGACCTTGAAATAATGCGCTTGACCTTGAACATAATGTACTTGACCTGAATGGGGTTTTTCCTTGAACTTGAATAAAAATACCTTGAACTTGCATAAAACTTCTTTTTCTTGAATATTGCTACGAACGGATAACCATAAGCGAATTTCTGAGTATTTCTGACATTTTAAATTCTTTATTTTTTTTAAATTGAATTGTGTTGATTACAATAACAAAATGTTTAACGGTCTTCTTGGGTTTTTTTCTTTTAATTCTTTGAATCTTGTTTAAAGTTTTATGTTTTTTAACTTATTATTCATTTTGTTTGTGATTTTAAATTAGTGCTATTTACACAGCAGAGTCTATAAATTGTAGTTCAAGACGAGTATGACAACTTTAAGGGACCGTCCACAAAATTTGTATCATAATACGAACCATTTTCATCACAGCAGGAGTGTTTTTGCACATACAAAGTATGCCCAAAAACACTCCTTCTGTATGAAAATTGATACGAATTTCGATAAACCCTGATAGACACAGGCTTTTTTTAGCTCGAAAATAACGAAGGGAGGGGTGTATTTATACAGCTGCATGTATTTGTACTGCTGAGTCAGCAAAATGACTTTTCATAGTTTTTGTTCAAAGGTGGATCCATTATGTCATACAATTTTACTCAAGTCACCTGTTACATGTTTCTACAGGTCTAATACATGTTTCAGCTTACTGTAACTTCTTGGAAATCGCTTAAGTTAGCATGGCATTGACACCATAATTATCACCAAAATACCTGTAATTATAGTAATGGTACGAATAGTAGCGATGTCATTGTAATTGGATCGTAATGACGTCATCATTAATTATCACATATTATAGTGTCATGCTAATTTGTTTCATTGCTTCCAAAGCAAGATAGAATATACCTAAAAGCAAGGCACATTATTCGACAATAATGATGACAAAATTCGTAAATTCTTAAAAATTGTCTTGACAAATAACCCCTAAAATCTGAACGAGGTTGTAATAGTTTCTGAAAATTTCAGAACATGCGTCAAATAGATAGAAACCAAACCCTTTTTAGCCATACCCTAAAAAAACATAATATATTTATATCTGGTGCAGTATTTTGATAGAAAGACAATTCGCTTCATTTTCACCTTAGATGAAGTATTATTATGCATACAATGCGTATTATTATGCATACAGTATACGTAATAACACTTCATCTGAGATGAAAATTGACATGAATGAAATTAATTTTTGAGACGAACCCTGAGGTCACTGTCTAAACCATCATCTTACAATAAAATAATGAAAATTGGGCTATGAAAGGTTCTTGCGTATTTTTTTCTGTTAAGTTTTTGCAATCAAAAATACAAATTTATAGATATTTTTATTAATAAGGATATTTATAAAACGCTCTATATATTGTATTTGTATAATAATATTATTCTTTGATGTATAAATATTAACAAACTTTGATGTATAAACAAAGGTATCTTGGCCACGGTTTTTTGGACGTTTATTCAACTTCGGCGAGCCTCAGGCCCCCTGGGCAACCCTCGAATTGAACGGCAAGCGTTTATTCCAGTCAATGATCTATTCAGAAATTAGTCGAATAACTTCTGTGGAATTTATTTATGCCTCTATTTTGTAACATTGTAAACTTTTCTTGCCAAATAAATGATTACTTACTTACTTACTTACTTACTTAACACTTTTTGCAAGGCAACGACGTGAAAATATTTTGGTTGCATAAATAATTCGAATGTTTTTGGGGTTTAAAACTGTCCGCATTCCATTGTAAATATCGTTTTAAAACTGCCTTAAAAAAGCATTTTCTTCCCTTGTCTTTGTTATTTATTGTCACTTATTGTAAATGACGTCCTGGCATCGTGCTATCTATAAAAAAATCGTTAATGTTAACCCTATGTACCAGGCTTTTTTGGTCTCGAATATAGGGGTGGTATCACACCTCCGAAATATGTGTTAATGTTTTTCTTACGTCATTAAACTTGGCATAGTCGTAAAACATAACACATTTTGACGTCGATTCTATTATGACGTCACTGTGTGACTTTTCCTATTTTCATCAAATTAACGCCCGTAGAGCAAACAGAAGCACTGACCAGTTAAGTTATTACTTTGACATGAGATATGTGTACAGGGGTGGAAATAACGCTCAGTCATCGGTCATGACCGACCAGAATTAGCACTTGATCGGTCGAAAATTTTGAATTTCTAAGTACTGTTCGGTCATTTTTTTTGCCTATTATTTTTAAAATTATTTTTGGAAGTTCAAATAAATTTATTTCACCAATTGCTTGTTAGTAGATTCTTTTTTCTTCTTGTCGTAGCAGCAGTGGCGGATCCAGAGCTTGAAAATAGTAGGCAAGTACCTACAAAGAAATTTTAATCGTTTTACACTTCTTCGTAG